>CAIGRN010058634.1:0-11199 GCA_903798345.1 Fraxinus anomala
ACCAAACATTATTGACTATAGACTATTTTACCAAATATTATTGTTGACTAGGTTTTTAAAGCAAATTCCTCTTTTGAAAAATGGTCTTTTAATGCTTTTACATGGGAGGACAATTTTGCCCTTTAGAAATTTGTAAAAGTCAATAAGAGGGCAACAAACCCATTTAACGGCATGTTTGAATGCAAATTGTCAAAAATGGCGATCCTTATTAGAAAGGTTGGGGGGCTAATCTTGCAATTTTAGAGACAAAAAAAGAATCATACACAACACATTGCTATGCTTAGGGGTGGCAAAATGATCGGGTAGCTCGTTGGCTCGGCCCGTCAAAGTTTGGCCCATGAACGACTCATGCTGGTTGGGGGGCTAATCTTGTAATTTTAGAGACAAAAAAATAATCAAAGACAACACATTGCTATGCTTAGGGGTGGCAAAATGGTCGAGTAGCTTATCAGCTTAACTCATCAAAGTTCGGCCCATGAAAGGCTCAGGCTCGTTTCGGGACGAGCACCAGCCGAGGTTTTGCTGGGCTAGCCGAGCAAGGCTTCACGAGCCCACGAGCTCGTAAAAAATGTGAAGAAAAAGTAAAATAATAATAATAATAATAAAAAGAGCTCGTGGGCCCGGCTCGGCCCGGCTCGTGAGCTCACGAGCGGAGCTTGAGCTCGGTGGCTCGTCACTTTGACGAGCTGAGCTCATGGGTGGATAGGCCGAGCCCATGAGCTCGGCTCAACTCGACCCATTGTTTCCTCTGATGATTTTACATAGTGAGGCGAAGAGAGAGAGAGAGAGAGAGAGACCTATATTAAACGAGAGCGAGTAAAGTGCATCGCCCCTTTAGAGATATGGACAAGCCAAAGAGAAATTATAGCAATGAACTACTATGGAGTAGCTGTGTTGAATTTTCAAACGTAGAGCTCACGACGACTTCGAGCGAACTCTACGATCGTGTCGAAAAAGATTAAAAAAAACTCTTTGATAAGAAAGTGCTTTTGTTCAGTAAATCACAATTCTTTTTGTTTGTATAATCTAGTTGTTGAACAAAATTTTTCTCAAATGATAATATAGTCAATTCGTTCAATCTTTTTTTGACATAATTGATTGAAGATAAGTCATCATCAACTTCAATTTTAAAAAACTCATTTCTGCTGATGATTAACAAAGCAATATAAGTATTTAGAAAATAATTATCCATTTTCTTCAAATAATGTAGTACGTTAATTGCTCTTTTTATTTCTCTTGATAAATAGTACACTAAGACTATCAACTCCGAACATAAATCATAGTTCCCGTCCACATAAATATTTATCATTACACCATAAGTAAAACAACGTAAAGATGGTTGAACTCAAAAGCAAATGGACATAATCTTTATCATTTAACTTCGTTAATATTTAGTTAACATTGTAACTTTTAACCTCTAACTTCTTAAATTTTAAATAAAATTAAGGGTAATCAAATAATGTTCATATCTTTCACTATTATTATGCAAAACTCTCATATTTTTCATTTTTGGCTTATTCACCTTTATTTAACATAGGCCAAGTGAACCCATGCAGTCAATTTTATTTTATTTTTTCAAAATGAAAGGGTTTTATCATCTCAAAACAATTTTTCCCCTTTCTTCATCAACTAAAACTACAAATAAAGTTCCAATTCTTCATCGACGAAAATTTAGCTTCTAAGCAGGATGGAGTAAGAACCAGCAATCTAGGGGTGAAGATCTCAGGCAAACAGCTTCTGCTTTGACTGGCCGCTGTGGTTTCGAGAGAGGCAGATACCATGATGGAGACGATATGAATCTATTCGAATGGCCTCTCAATTTTTCATCTCCCTTTCACAAACCTTGTCTTCAATTTTAATCTGCCCTGCTTTCGTTGAATTGAAGTTCACAGGAATGATGCAATCGCAAAACCAACCTAAGAAACCGAAAAATGTCACAGTAAGAAACTAATCTCTGTTTTGCATTAACAAGCCGATGATTTTGTAAACCTTTCAAAATGTTCTGTGTGGTTTCAAAATCTTCTATTTTTGGCAACCAATCTTATGCAAAAATATGCAACACAAGGACTTTTGAATGGATTGTGTTCAAAGTCGGTAAGTTGACCAAAAATTCAGTGATAATTTGAACTCCATTTGTGGTCGATGAAGAGTTGGAACTCAATTTGTGGTCTTAGTTGATGAAAGGGTGTTTTAAGATGACAAAACCCTTTCATTTTGATAAAAATAAATAAAAAAAAATAGACTGCTCAAATGAAGAAAGGGTGAAAATGTTCACTTAACGGAAAAATTGGATGGAAATTGATAAAAATGACGTTTTGCACAATTACATGTATAAATACGAATGAAAATACCAAAAAGTTGAACTGTTGAAAGTATGGATGTTTTGCACCATAGTAGTGAAAAGTAGGAATGTTATGTGTTAATTACCCTATAAATACAAAAATTCATGGATCCCTTGAGTTTGGTCATTAAGGGAGGTGTATTCATTTGGAACTTCTAAAATGGAGGATTTAAATAGTTTAGGTATATTCAATTGAAATTTCTAAAGACTTTCTAAAAGTTTAGGTGTATTCAGTCATGGGGTATTCAGCCTCTGTTTGAAACATATTAAAATTTTCATTCTCATTCTTTTACTCATTTTCAATCACACATTATTCAATAAAATAATATTTTTCATCACATCAATAAATTTTCCTTCTTTTTCAATCACACATTCTCCATCAATCTACTATTTCAAAATACATTATTCTAAAACAATGTGGCTCAAACATACCTCAATTAAATTTTTTTAGAAGTTTCCATAAGTCATGAGATATTCAAATAAACTATGACTTTTGGAGAATTTTCTACTTACTGGACTTCTGGAGACTTTTTGGTGAAAATTATAAAAAGCAAATCTTAGCTCCTCTTTGAGTCATATTAAAATTTTCATTATCATTCTTCTACTCATTTTCAACCACACATTCTTCAATAAAATAATATTTTTCATCGTATCAATAACTTTTCTTTTTTTTTCAACCATACATTCTCCATCATTCTACTATTTCAAAATACATTCTTTCAAAATAATGTGACTTAATCACACCCTAAAAAAATAAAAAAAAAATCTTTCATATAATCTGTGATTTGTGAAAATTTTAGAGCTTAAAAAAAATAACGTTTTTTTCTTTAAATTCTAGGATTTTCTCATATATCTGCAATTCACTTGCTGTAATCAATTTATGATTATTCTATATTTACATAATTACTTTTAAATTGAATTTTATGCAATTGTTTGAAAATGTAGAATTTCATGTAATAGATTTATTCTTTTTCTTTTTCATTTTTTTTTTTTGGTTAAGAACAATTTGTGTTCTTAGAATTTATGTTAGTTTCGTGGAAATTTTTTTATTTATGTTCTTAGAAATTGATGTAAAAGTTTTATTATTTTATTTGCGCCAAAATTGAATGACTGGATCGTGACTAGTGACTTTACCCAAAAAAAATTTGTGGACATCGTGGTTCTCAAAATTGTTAATTAGATAGTTAGAAATATTGTAATTTTTCAAGTATATAATAAAATTGTAAGATGGGAAGTCTTTAAAAAAATTTAATCAAAGTGTGCCGAAGTTCATGGAAGATTATTACTAATTCTTAACAAAATCAAAGTCTGCAGAAGTTAATGAAGACTATTACTAATTCTTAACAAATTCAACAAAGTCACTTAAAAGTTCATAAACCACTTTAAAAAGTCTATAAAATATTTAAAAATCCCAATTGAATACGGAGCCAAGACCTGACCTGCCTCGTCTCACATTCGGCCCTACGTAAGACGTGTGTATCTGAGGCATTAGAGCCAAGTCAATATCTGGAATGAAGAAAACAGTAGCTAGAGAAAGTCAAGATTCATAGTCAAGCATCTTACTTCAGAATGATTAAGACGTTTTTGTTAATTGTTAGCCGGCTTAATTTGAACAATATTTTATCTTTGCGAAGAAGACCGACCGATTCTTGAGAATGAAAGGCATACAGTTGGAGAAGACGTCCCATTAATATGCAACACTTTTTCATCATCTGTTCAATATTTCTACAAAAATTTACAATCAAATTCTTTGCCATGGCTTTGTGCAAGTTTTCAATCCTCCCCCTTTTCTTCCTCCTCCACTTCCCACCTACATTTTCATTGTCCTTCAATCTTTCGACGATTGGTACCGATGATGCCAATCTCCACATTAATACCTCAGGGTCTGCTTATATATCAACACAAGGTATTCAAGTCACACCAGATGAGCGCAACATGGCGTTGGGCAGTAAAACAGGTCGGGCCACCTACGTCGAGCCACTGCATTTGTGGGACAAGAATTCTGGGAACTTGACTGATTTTTCAACCCATTTCTCTTTTGTAATTGATTCAGGTGGGAATTCTACGTTTGCTGATGGGCTTGCATTTTTCTTGGCTCCTACGAATTCTAGTACCCCAGAGGGAGCTGCTGGTGGTGGCCTTGGCCTTGCAAGTGATCTGCAACCAGGCCAATTTGTTGCAGTGGAGTTTGATACTTTCAAGAATTCTTACGATCCGCCGGGTTCTCATGTAGGTATTAATGTTAATACTATGAAATCTGTTGCGAACACAACTTGGTTGAATGGTATTCCTCGCGGGATAAAAAATGATGCCTGGATTAGTTATAATGCTAGTTTGAAGACTCTCAGTGTTGCTTTTACGAGTTTTTCAAATAATAGAAGTCAAATTCAAAACCTCAGTTTTGAGGTTGATCTGAGGGATTACTTGCCAGAATTTGTTACTTTTGGCTTTTCAGCTGCGACGGGAGATTTGTTTGAGAAAAACAATGTTAAGTCATGGCAGTTTTCGAGTTTACCAGTTGATGTTATCTCGAAAGTTCCAACTCCGAGCTCACAACCACAACCAGAATCCAATGTTGTCACCACTGGTGGAAAGAAAAATAATAGGGGACTGGTTGTCGGATTGAGCACTGGAGTGTCAATTCTGGTTCTTGCTTCGGGTTTGGTGGGCTATTTGTTGTGGAGAAAGTATAAGAAGAAAAAACTGGATGAGCATTTTCATGATCTGTCTATGGACAACGAATTCGAAAAGGGCAGTGGCCCTAAAAGGTTTTCATACAACGAATTGGCTTTGGCGACAAACAACTTTTCAGAGGAGGAGAAACTTGGAGAAGGGGGGTTTGGTGGAGTATATAGAGGTTTCTTGAGAGAACTTAATTTCCATATTGCTGTCAAGAGGGTAGCAAAGGGATCTAAGCAAGGAATAAAAGAGTATGCATCAGAGGTGAAGATTATTAGCCTATTGAGGCACAAAAATCTTGTGCAACTCATCGGTTGGTGCCATGAAAGAGGAGAATTCCTACTTGTTTACGAGTTCATGCCAAATGGCAGCTTAGATTTTCATCTATTCAAAGAAAAAATCACTTTTGCCATGGGAAGTAAGGTACAAAATTGCCCAAGGTTTGGCCTCGGCTTTGCTTTATCTACACGAAGAGTGGGAACAATGTGTTGTGCACAGGGATATAAAATCTAGCAATGTTATGCTGGATTCCAACTTCAGGGCGAAACTCGGTGATTTTGGATTAGCTAGACTTGTTGATCACGAAAAAGGATCCCAAACAACAATGCTTGCAGGGACAATGGGATACATGGCTCCCGAATGTATCATAACTGGCAGGGCTAGCAAAGAATCTGATGTCTATAGCTTTGGAGTTGTATCACTGGAAATAGCATGTGGAAGAAGACCAACCGATACAAGATTACAAGAAGATCAAGTAAGAATGGTGGAATGGGGTTGGAACCTCTACGGAAAGGGAAAACTACTTGATGCAGCAGATCCAAAACTATGTGCAAAATTTGATGCTCGAGAAATGGAATACTTGATGGTTGTTGGGCTATGGTGTGTTCATCCAGACGATAAACACCGGCCATCAATAAGGCAAGCTATCCATGTCCTTAATTTTGAGGCAGAGTTGCCCGTACTCCCCTCAATGATGCCAGTGCCAACATATTTCCCTCCTATAACTAACGCGCAAGGGACTAGTGAACATCAATCTCGGAGCTATGGTTACAGCACCGATTCTTCAAACATAACCACGTCTTCTGCAGTTTCTAGTCCATCTGCGGCGCTTCTTTACACATACTGAGTACTATTAGTTTATCCTTCGATTTTTTTGGATGCTTAAACTCATAGGAATCAACTCTGTATTCTTTTTAAAATTATGGTTAGTATAAAGTATACCTTGGCATTGAAATTCTTGTGATTGAGAGACTCCACAATTATATTATTCTAGATCACTTCTTCAGATTTATATCTTTATTTAGTCTTTTATTTGTTCTTGGTTTTAGGAAGCAGTTTTAATATGCACATCTGCCTTAGCATCTGGTTGATTTCAGCATGAATTCTCACCATTTTACATCTGGTTTACGATTTCAAATCAGCTGTGGGGTACTTTTTAATCTCTATCTGCACTTATATTATGTATAGCAGTCGCCAGTTGATGTTTCCTTCTAGGCTCTTAACCTCGACGTATTCAAAACATTTGAGTCGTCTGCCATGCTTGAATCTTTTATTGATTATTCCTTTGACGTGCCGAAGTTATTTTTTCGAAAGCATCTAGAAGATGCTGAAATGGTCATTCCTTATTACACTTGCACACGAGTCAAAAGTTTGGTGGAGCTGAATTTGGACGTGCATAAGTTAAAATTTATATTCCGGGTTCTTAAAACCATTGAAATCGGCTCTAGTATAAAACCATAGCTGGCAATGGATTGATCTAGTCAAAAGAGGAGGCTTCTCAAGATTGCCAATACATATTTATTAAGTAGTTTGGATATTCACATCTGCCCTGGTATCTGTTTCTCATATTTCTTTATCTATTAATTAATATAAAGAAATGGAGGAAATCGCCAATCAAATAAATCCTCTCTTTTCTCAAAAGTCAAAGTCCTTAGTCTATTATACTTTTCTAAACAAAATATTGCCAATACTTGAAAGACTCGCTCTCTAAATCATTAAATTAGGATATTTTGTATTACTTTTGATATATTATAGCCTAATCTCGTGTATTTAACTCAGTAATTGAAGTGAAATTGGAAGAAATGTACAAAAAATGGGCTAAAATGGAAGAAATCTAGAGTTCGGGGATCAAAGTGCAAATATCCAATAGTTGATCATTACCTTCTCTCGCCCTGATATTTCTTTTGAGGTCAACCTAGTTTGCAGTTCATGCATAGTCCCTGCACCACCCATTAACAAGACGTCAAACAAATTTTTCGTTACTTGAAAGGCACTCTTAAACATGGGCTTGTGTTTCATCGCTCTTCCGACCTCTCACTACATGGGTTCTCTGACTCTGATTGGGCTGGCTCGATTGATGATTATATTCTGTCCATATAATTCCCATAATTGATTTGTGCCAAATATAGCACAATTACCAGCTGGATGTGTGGGCTTATTCAACGTTAGTCCCTTTAATGTTATCAACTTTTTCCGACTTAATATGAAAAACATTGGATTTGCACATCTGCCTTAGCATATGGTTGAATGAAGCATGGATTCTCACCATTTCAGGTCTTGTTTCTTAGTAGTAATGAGAAAGAAAAGGAAACATAACCCTATGTCATATCTATTGTGTAGATGTTAGGTTTTTCTCATAGCTTCGCGATTTGATATTTCCAATAGCTCAGAAAGACTAGGAAAGTGTCAACTTATTTATTTAGAGTTAATACTTTTCTTTCTTGGATGTTTATATCAACTGCTTGAATGCTGTCTTTCTCTGTTTATCAGTGTGAAAATGAGTAAAAACTGAAATTGTCATTCCTTATTTTACTTTTACAAGAGTAAAACTAAGAAGTTTGGTTGAGATGAAATTGAACATACACAAGTTGACGACAGATACAAGAAAAAAATGAAAATACATATACCTATTACTGTTCGATTAGTTCATCCCACATTGGGGATCTTGTGAATTCAATACTAGGTCCAGAAGTTGGTGAGATGCAACATGTTTCCATGTCAAAAACCCACCAATCCTTGACTCTACGATGAGTAAAATAGATGCAATTGCCCCTGCATCCTACTTTACTTGCAGACAGGCTCATACAGCATTCGTCCTCCATGAAAAACATCTTTTCCCCAAGGCTTTCGACCTTAACCCACAATAGTTTGCGAATGTCAAGTCGGAAAACTTCAACATCATCCACTGCATTGATTGATTTTCTTGATATTAGGAACACCAAAAAGATTTCTCCATTCGATTCAAGTAAATACTCCCGGAATTGCCTTGACACTACAGAAGGCAGGGCCCTGTTTGCACCAGTAGCTGTTATTTGAAAACAAGAATCAATGTCTTCTATAACTGCTAGACTTCCCTGCAGGCTCAGTGCATAAAATTTTCCTTGAAATCCAATAGCATTAGTGAATTGCATACGTTGGTTTGAAGCGTAAGGTTCAGTTAGTGTGCAGTTTTCGACAATCCATTCTTTTTGATCCTTATCCCGTCTGAAGAATGCAAAAGCTGGAGAACAAATGCCTGTTAGCACCATTACATTACAACCATAGCGATGCTTCCGTAGTGATGATAATTTGGTATATTTAGTGGGGAACTCCCAATCCTTCGGTGATGATGATAATGTGGCAAACTTAAAGGGAAGATTGCAATCCCAGCGTGGAAGATAACGCGTACACTTTCCTTCTGGCTCCCATAAACAGCATTCAGATAAATTGCCACTCATAGCCACTAGTTGTCCATGGGAATACCCCTTGAAATATAACCAAGGATCCCGGTATTGGTACGATCTTCTTTTGTAGTAGAAATAGAAGTACTTTTCATGAAATGAGACGTTGATTTTGTGAGAATGTTGTGACCTTTTGTCATATGTAGCACTAATTTCAACAAGCTGTGGCATTCTTGGTCTGCCGTCCAGCTTCCTATAGCACCCTGGGGCTGCCCTCCATGTCTTGGCGGTGCCACCAAAAGCAGTGATGTTTTGCATTAGACTTGGTTGTATTGCAATTAGGCTGATGAGTTGAGGAGGAAGATTAGGCCATGGCTTTGCATTTGTATTTGGGGTGGCTTCTTTCGTAGGCGAAAGTTTACTTGCCTTTTTCGTATTTTTAACCATTTTTCTGCCCTGTTGAAGGTGGTGGGGAGATGGAAATGATTTTAACTTTCTAGCTCAGTAGTAGGTCTATATTAACAACTCTCAACGTGGTCTCCAAGCATTAGCAACTTAAATTATTACAACATTAATTATAAGAAATTCCAAGTCTATCGTTGACTTTAATCTTATTTTAGTTCACCTTGATGTGCAAGAATTGAAAGTGATAATATTTAGAACAATCATGCTACATGTATATCTTGTTTTACATCATATTTGACATTGTTTCATGTGTCGACACATAGTTGGGCATTTTTTTTTAAAAAACACACACTTTCCCGCACAATATTTTTTTTTTTAATTCCCACACAATGTCAAAAAAGATGTACACTATGAAATATACACTTAACATAACTCTATTTAGAATCCAATATGTACATGTAAACCATAGTATTTGACCCATTCTCTCAATGAACGAGGGGCACTAAATCAATGTGAACTGGATGCTTTACCCATTATTATGGGTGTTATATCGAAAAAAAATTAAATATTAACAAATTATCACTTAAATAGTAGTTGAAGACGATGAGATACTAATAAAAATGATGGTTCAATATATTATTATTAATCAATTATTATTCCAAACTTTAGTAATATGAATCATAAAAACGGATCGAGCTTCTATCTTTTACACCGAAATATGTGTAGATAAGTCGTTAGTAAGTTAATTTCTTTCTAAATGAATGCATTTTTAACAAGGTTGAGGATGTACAGCACTCAGCCAACTCCAACAAAGCTAGTGCTATACTTCACCGATGCCACCAGTATACTGTATACCTTCGGTGGATAGGCTGCTTTTACTTTTTAACTTATAATTGATTCCATTTGCTCAATCATTCATGAACAAATATTATCTTCTTCTGCTGATGTTTCTCCAAAACGTGGTAGATAGGGCAACTAGTTGTCCCTTGAAATATACCAACCACGTTTCCTGGTATTGGTATGATCTTGTTTTGTAGTGATAAAGTAAGCACTTATCATGAAACGAGACGTCGATATTGTTAGTATGTTGTGTCATGTTTTCATAGCCATCACTGGTTTCAACAAAGTGTGGCATCTGACCACATACAACACGGTGGCGCTTCCCTCCATGGTGCCACCAAAACCAGTGATGTTTCGCACTAGACGTTGACTCCAAGGTTGAGCACTTAAAACCAATACAACATTTATTATATGGAATTGTTCCGAGTCTGTCATTGACTCTAGTTTATACTCACCTTGCTGCCCAGGAATTGAAAAGAAATAATTTATAACAGTGTTTAATTTATGACTTCAGGGTTTAAAGTTTCATTAGTAAGATTCTCCACATGACCCCTTCTTCCAAAAAGAGGAGAATGAGTTCGTCCTCTTTTCAGCACACAAGAGATGTAGAAAAGGGATGTTATCAACTTATTCCGATCTAATATAAAAAATATAGGATATGCACATCTGCCTTGGCATCTGGTTGAATGAAGCATGGATCCTCACCATTTCAGTTCTGGTTTCTTAATAGTAACTAGAAAGAAAAGAAACTAAACATAACTCTACGGCATATCTATTGCATAAATGCTAGGATCTTCTCATTTCTTTGTGATTCGGGATTTACAATAGCTCAAGAAGACTAAGAAAGTGTCGACTGATTTATTTAGACTTGGTACATTTCTTTCTTGGATGTTTGTATCAACTGCTTGACTGCTGCCTTTTCCCTGCTTATCAGTTGAAATGAGTAAAAACCGAAATGTTCATTCCTTTTTTTAGAGTTAATTGTTTCAACGGTCACTAAACTTTGCAAAGTGTCACGTTTCACTTTCACTCACTGAACTTTACGTTGCATCCCATCACTCACTGAACTTAGTAAAAATGCACTCCATCACTCACTGGGTTAATTCCTTCTACACTGTTTGCATACGTGGACGACGGTGTTGCCATTTGGCCGTTAAATGACTCCAACTGGATAGTGACCAACCATGCCATCCCCAAAATCGTGTCTTCTAATGAAAGCGTGAGATGGGAACCAACATATGAACGAACCCTAACCCCAAATCTCTCAAAAGGCTC
>CAIGRN010058640.1:0-20613 GCA_903798345.1 Fraxinus anomala
TCGGGTGTAAATACGGGGAAAATCTTGGATTGTTTTGCTTCAGTGAAGCTGATGCTGAAACCCTTCTTAACTAGATGAAGTCCATGGATTCCTCCATGCACTCTCGTTCGCAAGTTGTTGTTGTCGCACTTAGCAAGATTTTTTTTTTCAGCTCAAAGTTGATGGAGATGAGAGAAGCGGTCATGATTGCCCGATTTGGTTTAGTGGTTTCAATTTCTGGATCTGATTTAGTGCGTAAAGTTTCACAAGCTCCTCAAAGTATGAATGGGAGACAGATAATTATTATCAATATAAACTACCAATATAAAACTAACATAGACAATGATATCTAATCAAAAAGAAAATTTGACCGGACGAGCGGCATCGTGCCGCTTGTCAGAGATGCCGCTCGTCAGAGAACAGATGTTCGCAATCTTAACTCAAAATGAAATTAAACTAGCTCTAATACCATTTTAAATATACTCAATGATATTCGATAAGACTCGATGTTTCTTTATGTGAGAGATTCTCTCATTATATATAATCAAAATCATAACTAAATATGGTAAAAGCAATACAATTATAATGATAATATAATCATAATCTTCAATGATCTCCATAATCTTATTCAATCTCATTGACATACATGAGTCAAGTAATGGTTCTTTATTTTTGGGTGGAAATGTTCTAGTTTACATTGTATTTAAGCCGAAGCTGATAAATAAGAGGTGCAATAATGTTTTGGGATGATTGAAATCAATTTTTATTGACCAATCAGAATTATCTCCCAGGGTCTATAATTTCCTATCGAATTTCCTCATATTAAACTACATATTTCGCTATTTTTTTATATTCATTTCATTCTTAGTTACAAACAGTTTGTGTTCGTAATAGTCTGTATGATTGTTTTCGATGCAGAAAAGACGAAAACAAAACAAAGTACTCCCCCTGAACAATAAAGTGCAAACAAAAAGACTTGCACAAGGCAATATGCATGCATTTATTTTGCATTTAAGCAATATTTGATTTAATCCTACAGACTTCAACATCCATTTGAGGATGATTCCTTGTCAAAAAGAGCTTCTGAAGGGGGATAAAGATCGCACTCCTTCGGAGGTTCGCTTTTGCTCCTTCCATTAGCTTGTTTACTCGTTTGAGGGACATCTCTTTCATCATTCCTTTCGCATTGGCTTTTCTTCTTTTCCTTGGGAGTGTCAGGCAGACTTCTTGGAACTTCATAAAGGATTACACTGCCACCTCCACTCTGTAGAATCGCCTCTTCTCGACCCCCTTCTTGTGTTATAAGGATCTCAAGCGTTTCGACAATTTGACTCATGACGGGTCTCCCTTTCGGATTTTGGCTGAGACATTGATATGCTAGATTGGCCACCTTCATGAGAACTTTAGTCGAGTATTGCCCTTCAATTCTAGGATCCAGAATTCTGAAAAGCTTCTTACTGTGGTTCAGGAGTGAGCGGGCCCACTCAACAAGGTTATGCTCTCGACTAGGCTTGCTCTTATCCACTGCTCGCCTTCCAATAAGCATTTCAAGTAAAACAACTCCAAAACTATAAACATCACTTCGAGAAGTTAAATGTCCTAGAAAATTGTATAAAGAAGATCAATCAATAAACCACCATTGTATACCAGTCACGATGATCATCACACAACTAAATTCCAGCATCAAGTAAAACAAGCCACGTTCCTCAGTGGCTCAGTGAAGTTAAGAGTTAAGCTGCCTAGTGTTAAGAAAATATTGGGGTCGTCACAAACATGTTTTGGTAAGGTGGATTATTCAGCATTTGACGGTAATAAGGAAGCATTAGCAGTTTGCTATCATAAGACTCACCTGTCATGACATACTCTGGAGCAGCATAACCATAAGTTCCCATAACTCGAGTTGACACGTGAGTTTGATCTCCAGTGGGACCAATTCTTGCCAGTCCAAAATCGGAAAGCTTTGCATTGAAACCCTGCATGTTTTAGTAACACTTTAGCAATAGAAAGATTCATGTAGACATTAACGTAAGAATTCTATGCATATATGTACAGAATCACATAATGATACTCCATGTTTATCCTAATAATTTATATCAATAGAAAGACAGCTCTGAGAATCAGATAGAGAAGAGGACCAATTATTGATGGTCTTGTGATTGAGGGGAGTCTTTTAAGGTCTAATGAGTCCATGAGTAGGAGTATTATTTACAGAAATTATTGAACAGTTTTTGATTTTAATATTTTTGGGGCAGGGTGGGGGGGGGGGGGGGTTGCGATAGATTGACAACCATTGTAAAACTTTTAAAACATCTCATGAAATGAATTTGATGAACAGAAGATTCATGGAGGGATAAAAAAGAACCGCTAGATACATAACCAGAACAGAAACTTACCGAATCTAGCAAAATGTTTGAAGTCTTAAAATCCCGATATATAATAGGCCTTTCCACATCATGAAGAAAAGCAAGCCCTCTTGCAGCATCCAGAGCAATCTTCATTCTCCTATGCCATGTTAAAGTGGCACGCACTCCTAAAAGTGCAATAAAATTAAAATAGTTGTAAAGATGTAGATCCAATGGGATCACAGAAACTAGTGTAATGGTCAAAATTGGATTCGGTAGAAGAATAGAATATCAAGCACAAATGATCAATTTAACTTTGGAAAATTCTCAATAAGATAGAACTGCCTGTATAACAACAAAGCTCCACACAGATGGTTATTTATGTTATCAGACTTCCATGGAAGAGAAGCAAATAAAAAGCTTTCAAAATTCTCGCATAATCCAGAATGAAGTTCTCATTCTGAATGAATGGAATCTAAACTATCCATTAAAAATAATAATTACAAGATTTAAGGAATATGTTAAATAAAAGGATTCTGGAGTAATTTCACGCATAATAATTCTCTATTGTTTGAAAACTTTGTACTCACTCGAAAAGAGGTGTTTGTCCAAGCTCCCAGACTCTATATATTCGTAGACCAACAGCCTATGGTCACCTTCGCAGCAATACCCAATCAGTTTCACCAGATTCGGGTGGCGAAATAGCCCTAAGTGATTCACTTCTGCCTGCAAGTAAAAATTCAATGGTTAGCAGCTGACTTTTCTTTATGAGCAAATGCACTTTTATTAGGGCTGGTAACAAATGAAATATTAGAAATGATTATAGTAATGTCCAATGTAATGCAAAACTTTTAGGACATGGAAATTTTTGTTCAGTTTACGTACTATCTGACTATTTCCAGTTCTTCACAGAGAAGAAAAATAGGATAGAGAAGACTCTTCATCAAACTTGGCAAATAATTTCCTCAGATTCGACAAAATACACCATTTCGCGAATATTGGATCTGTTTGAGCATTCTGCACATCTTCATGCATATCCCTCAAGAATCTAGTAGGAATGTTATTGGATAAATAAGTGGAGGACAAGCAAGGGAAGAGAGCTCAATCATTTTTTAGGAAATAAGGAAACAAAGAGGAAAAAGAAGAGAGGGGGATTGAGATAACCCTCCCTGTCTCACATTGACACACACGCTCGACTTTATCAGAAAAGATCCCTTTTTTAGGCCAACGAGTAGATAGGGAGATCTCGAAACTACTGGAGGAGGAGAAATATTAGACAACTCGTCCCTCTATGAAGGAGATGGAAGAAGGATTGAATAATACAGAAAGTCAGAGACCAAAGCGTACCAAAAGTAAATAGTAAGACTCAAGTCTTCCTTCTTCCCCTTACCCTTCTTCCTAACAACCTAAGAGGAGCAAGGTATCTTTTGTTAAGTTCACAGTTATCCCACTTCATTTCAGCTGACAAACAACTCTTTCTTCATCATTCACAGGTTGTAATGAATGAAAAAGATTGCAAGTCTAATACCAGACATGAGCATGATAAAATACCATAATATTCAACAGAATGTTCAATTAAGATAGGAGGTCCAAGCAAATTACCATACCAGCCATTCTCGATCGCCTTGTAGACCTTCGGGATCAAGCACTTTAATGGCAACTTGAATTGTCTTGTAATCAGGCCTTACATTCTCATCTATAACTCCTTTATAAACAATACCAAATCCACCTTCACCAAGAACCTGATCCGGTCGGAAGTTCTTGGTAGCTGATTTCATCTCCTCATATGTAAAGATATCAAGATCACTATTACCAGAATTTTGGAGTAGATCCTGCACATTTTTGGAAATTGTAACAACAGGGTTTATAGTTTTTCGTTTCTCTTGAGTATCTAGCTCGTTCAAATGGAGATAGTCTGCTTTGGTGGGAGATAGAGCAGCTCCATGCACCGCTGCAAATATTCACGGAAAAGATTATCACTGAAGTTATTTAGGTAAACTAGCTCCGTACAAACCTATGCCAAACCATGATCTAAATTAATTTTCTAACAGAAGGCACAATCTAATTGAACACTGCAAATGAAAATGGTGAAATCTAATTGTTTCTGGCTAATAAGCAAAAAGATTACTCCTCTTTCTTCACTCTCTATATGTGTTTATGTACGAGTACAGTTCACTTTGTAACCAAATATGAAGTCAACTGTAGATCAAAAGATTCAATGAAAGTCAACAGCTCTTTTCATTAGTGTGTTAATTTCCTAATGACTAACAATGCTATTAATTACATCTATAATTTCATATTTAAAATTCCTTGACGAATACACACAATATCATTGATTTTTTTGTCAGAATCTAGTAACTCACAAAACTTAATCCATGATCACACATTACTCTCAAACCCCAATTGAAAAAATTACCCAAACGAACATTCTCTTTTTTGCACAATGAAGAAACAAGAACGTAAACATTAAAAACTACGAACATTAACTTTGTGGGTACTTGTTAATGTATAAGAAATCTACCTGATCTGCTACTACAAGATTTGTTCTTTGGTTGCTGATTGTCTTCTTCTTCAACACTGACACAAGAACCCATTTTTCTTCACTTCACCAATTTCAAACTTCAACTCTAATTTCTGCAATGGGTTGATCACTTCATTTCATTCATCAACCAAGCCTTCTATACACCTTGTTATCTTGAAATCCCAACAGGGTTGCCGGAAAACAGTATGGTTTCACCGGAATTTGATATCTTCGCCAGGATATTCACAAAGTATGAATGGAATACAAATATAGTATATCAAGAAAAGAGTGGGAGAGTGTGATTGAGAAGGGGAATGGGTGCTCTAAATATGGATTATTTGTCAGTTCATTTGGCAGTCAAGAAAATTCCAAAAGCAGACAGAGATTGACTTGGCTTGGCTCTCTGGCTTAAGTAAACCATGCAATTTACTATAATGCCCCTGCTGTTTCATCATATTAAGCCCATGTTCGAGCCACGTTAAACATTTCATTCACATTCTTCTACTCATTTTCAACTACACATTTTTTAATAAAATAATATTTTTCATCACATCAATAATTTTATCTTCTTTTTCAACTAAACATTCTCCATCAATCTACTATTTCAAAATAATATGGCTCAAACACCCTAAAGAAGAATTGTTGTCCAACTTTCTTAAGTACTTGTGTTTTAGCACTTTGAAAGTGCTTAAAAAAAGATCCTTACAAGCACTCCAAACATGTACTGAGTCATTCAAATCAGATTTCATTACAAAATAATAATAAATGCATGTTTTGTTGCTTTTAGAAATAACTTTTTTTCTTACTTATAAGTAAAAGATTACTTATTTTCGTTTCGTAATAGCACAATGAAGAAAGAGAGAAAAATGTCGTTTAACTAAGATATGTGCAAAATATGAGATTGTAGTTGAAGAGTGAAAATTATAAATTCAAAGGAAAAAGAAAAAGAAAAAGAAAAGGAAAACGTCAATGGTACATCAAGATTTTAAAAATTGTTTGTTATTGAACTCATTATATTTTTATTTACATCAAGATTATAAACTAAAGTATTATTTCAGACTTTTCATGTGAGAAAATAATATTAAATTCAGTATATAATAAATCAGATAAGTAATCAAACAACGAAAATTAAAAGTCGACACATGAATGATAGAACTCAAAATTTTAGTTTTGAACAATTTAACTTGTGTTTGTTCTCACGATGAATTATATTAAACTATAGAAATTATTCTTCTGAGCAGGATAAGATTGTCAATTTATTAATGTGACAAAACAACGTTATTTACGGTTTTCTCTTTAAGGTGAGCAACATAAAATTTTTTTATTGTGAACAAGAGTGCTTAAACTTTTAGGGTGCAAAAAGAAAATTTGTTTGAATTTCTACTTTTTTATATGATTGGACCATCTTGATATTATTCCAAAAGAAACAAGGGTAAAATTGGAATCCATTTTGTCTTTTGTGAATGCATTAATTTGTTTTCTTGACCTCTCTTTGTCAGCCGCTGACTAGACAGCACGTGTACGCGGTCGTCACCAATAAAAACGCGGTTCCATGAACTAGTATAAAGTTCCACATCATAGGATACTGAAGTTACAAGCTCAATATTTTGACCCAATAATTGTTCTTTTTTATGTATTATATTATGACTGCTAATCATTATTTTCATGATAAAAGCTCTTGACTCTATAGCCACCGACTCTTTGTCTCTTTCTTTTAATATTTGGTTTAGACAAAAAAAATAAATAAATAAAAAATAAAAAAAGAACATATTTGAGAATTATGTTAAGTTTATAATTGAGTAGTAAATATTTATTAAAAAAACTCCAGAACTTATCATATATGTATTTTTGATATTTTAAAATGTTTTTGGGCTTTAAAAAAAGTTGTGAAATTTTTTATCTATTGTCCACGGTAGACAAGATAAAATGTGTCCACAGCTAATGTGACAATGCCATGTCAAGAGTCAAGTCAGTCTTGTTGACACGACAATAATATGCATCTCTGGGCACAATAAGCTCATATCCACCGTAGACATGAGATCGTCTCTGTATATATATAGCCAGATTTTATTTTAAATGTAGTCGAGTTAGAAAAATTTTATATGTCATGAAAGATATATGATACACTAAATATTTTGTGTGGCATTGGCATCGTACATGAAATTATATTATAATAAAATAAGGGATAAATTTGATCGACAATAGAACAATTATAAAATTTTAATTTTTGTGCAAACCAGTTAATCATAAAACAAAATCTGATAAAAAAAAAGAACAAAGTAAATTTATTTTCAGAATATCCAGTATAAGTAATTGGGAAAAAAATTTAATAAATAGAAACTTGGACTACATAAAAAATTAGTAATGTATCAATATACTCTATAGATTACTACACCAAAAAGAAAAAAGGTAAAAATCAATGTGCTCATGTTTGGCTTTACTAAAAATCATACATTTAGTAAATTTTGATAGAGTTGATGAAATTTTGAGGTTGAAAAATTATAAAGATCGTCGATCCCGTAAAATGTATGGTTCAAAATGAATTTAACAAAAGTGAGTTAAAAAATGGGGATCGTGATTCATGAACAATTCTCTACGTTTCTTTTAATAAATTGTTACATATATACTCAATGCTAAATTATAAAATTTAATTACCTGCATTCTGCATACTCAATTATCGACTATATTTCTACTCCTAAATTCAAAGAGAGGTTTAAAATCGAGAGCTTTATTATGGAAGCAATCATACTTTAGGTCATGTTTGACCTCCATATTTTTATTTTTTTTAAAACTCATTTTCAACAACATGGTATTTCGATAAAATAATTTTGCATGTGGATTTGGTTCTTATTTTTTAATCACATATTTTTTTTAAAAAAAAGAAGTCATATTTCTCTATATCTATTCTTAAAAATTCATTACCAAATAGGGGCATAGTAAAAAACTAAAAACCAATTGACAATCATTTGTAAATTTAAAACTGCAATTGAAAAACAAAATACCTAATTGGCTCAAAACGTCATTTTGATAAAAGAGACGCAAATTAATATGTCTAATCATATTACAACCACAAATATTACTTGTTACACCACATTATAATCACACCATAATTAAAACATGTTTTCAATAAGTACACCACAAGCAAATTTACAGTCATAGTCCTAACTCAATAAAAAGAAAAAAAATATAATATTGTGGAATGTGGCGTACTCCCCACCCAAAATTACTATTTTAGGTCTTGTTTGATTCACATTTTTAAAAAAATACATTCTTTCAATACTTATTTTTCATTACACAATTTTCAATAAAATAATATTACAAGTAAATTCAATTTCTTCTTTTTAACAACAAATTTTCCATCACATCACTATTTAAAATACATTATTTCTTTTAAAATGTGCATCAAACATGAGCTTATTTTCCTCATCTTTCTCCTCCCTTCCTTCCTCACCATTTCCTCCACCCACCAACTCAATTATCCATTAGATTACATGAATCATTGCTTATTTCTTAACACAATCAAGTGCTAATGCTCCATAGCTTATTAGTTTCTTTAAACATTCATGATTACCCCACTCAAGTTTTGGTTAATTTTTCTGGGAAATGAACTCTAATTTGCAGTGCAGATCACTTTTTCTTCTTCCAATGGGCTCTCACTGAAATCTTCAGAATGGCTACTGCCATATTCGACTCTTTTTCTTATATTGCACACTCAATTCTTCTTGCAAGAGTGAACAATTGATAATAACTGTCTAGGATTTCAGATCTTAAGGAAAATCAAAATACAAAGTTAAAATAAACTATGAGATGCTAAGACGGGATAACTCCTGATTTGAACTTTGGCTCAAGACGGGGTCTTGAAACACATGTTGAACATTTCAGAGAATTACACATCTGTGAATAATGTTTAAATTTGCTGTATAAATCTCGTATTTGTATATTTAAATATGAGTTATATATCTTTTGTGGTGAATAAATATATAAGTGAATAGTAGATAAGACATTTATGTTATTTTACTCGCAATTATTTTAGCAAGTGTACATTTATGTTATTTTACTCGCAATTATTTTAGCAAGTGTATCAAACAATTATTATAGTGGTAATAAAATCACCAAATTAATATATACAACAAGAACCTCATTCACAAAAGACAAGAATGGGTTCCAAATTACCCTTTTTGTCCTTTTAAAAATAATAAAATATCTACTTCCATCAAAACCTCATTTATTTTCTTTTGAAAAAGCTAATTCTGACTAACAATATTCTTTTTAAATACAAATATGATGTGTTTCTCTGCTCAATTTAAGACATTGTGCCCTTGTATGGTTAAAAAGTTTGGTACGAACTTTATGAAATATGTGATTAAAATTAAATTTTAATTGTAAAATTGATTTTCTTGTCAAATCAGGAGGCTCACGTGAAGGGGGTTAATTTCTTGAATGCAATGCAAATGCTTCAATTATCCCATTTGTCCTTATATTTGAAAACTGTGTGCTGTCGTGAATCAAAGGACTTTTGACCATTCAATGAAGATATATAGATGGGAAATTGATTAATGTGGTAGGTGGGGTGTTGTATGTACATCCACGATTTGAAGGGCAATTTCGGGCTGACATGGTGATCTGTTGAAATTTGAATGCCACTTTTACGAATTAAAAAATGAGTAAGTGACGAATCAATGGTCCAAAAAAACCTTTGAAGCTACTTTCAAGAAGTACGGACAAAACTTAAATTAAAATCTAAATTTTACTCCAATTGTGTCTATAAGAGAATCCCAAGCTTGAATGAAAGTTTGGCATTTACCTACGTCTTGTCAATAGAAAAAAAGAAAAGAAAGTTTGCCCTGCCACATGATTGTCCTCAAGTGATCAAAATTAAGATTAAGTCCTTGTTGTATTTTTACTTCTTGAGAAAAGATTTTGTAAAAAGTAAGTTTTTGAGTAATACGTAATTAAAAAGTAAGAAAATATTATAGGCCCACCTTCAATATTACTTTATTAGAAAATTATATTAAAAAATGAGTTTGAGAAGGGTTAAAGTTTACTCATGTTCAAACTTTTAATTTTCGAGTTTTGATTACTTCTCTAACTCTGACTTGTTATGTATTATTATACCTCCGTGGCGTATGGTTTTCATACAAAAATAAAATTTTAGTAAATTTTTTATAAAAGTTTATAGAATACGTGATTAAAAAGTTATGAAATTTTTAACTTTAACTTAAATTATAATTTTTCATAATTGAATCAAACATGAGCTATGTATTATTTGTTTGAGAGTATAAAAGACCTATTGATTTTAATTTTAATTGCTGTCAATTCAGAATAGTTTTATATGTTATGATCAATATTCTAAGTGGCATTTGCGCAAGTGAAATAATGCTCATGTTCGATGAGATTGAGATCGGATATTTAATAAATTTTGATAAAAGTTAATAAAATATGTAGTTGAAAAGTTGCGGATCTTGTGAATTATGTAATTAAAATTAATTATTGATTTTGAATTAAATTAAAATCTAGATTTTAATACATATCGAACATAGGCTATATAAGAGAAAAACTTAATCCGTGATAGAATAATTACAAATTATAATGCTCGGAGGACAATTAGCTCCTATTTTATTGTAAGAATAGATTTTGAAATAATAGATTGATGAAGAATGTGTGATTAAAAAATAATGAAATTTTTTAGGTTTACGTGTAATATTATTTATTGAAAATTTTGTGAATGAAACGAAGAGAGAGGAAAATGTATTTTGAAAATAATGGAGATCAAAATATTTACTACTGAATTATGCAATTTAACCCCTATTTAACAATTATTATTTTATAAAAAAATTTGTATGTAAACTCAAAAACCTTTTTTTGTATGTAAACTTTATGTACTCATTTTTAATTACACATTAGCATAATAAAATATTCTGTACGTAAACTCACAAAATTTTCCTACATTTTAACCATACATTCTTAAAAAAATTACTATTCAAAACATTGTTTTCCCAAATAATAATTGTCAAATTGTAGCTTAATTATCTACACATTGTGCTAGAACCTCACTTCTTTTTTATTTGGAACAATCCAACTCAGATGAACAATACACGTTTAGAATTACATAAAATCATGTTTCAAAATTAAGACTAAAGTTTACTCGTGCACAAGACTTTTAGCCTTGTTTGAGATCCATTAATATGAGAGACTGTTTGAGCCACATTTTGGGTAAAAATACATTTTAAAATAATATTATATAAACCATTATGTACACGCTGAATTATGCAATTTAATTATCTACACGCTCAGTGCAAAAACCTCATTTCTTTATTATTTGGAATGACCTAACTCGGATGAACAATACACGTTTAAAATTACATAAAAACGCATTTCAAGACCACATGATTGCCCTGTTTGAGATCCATTAAATGAGATTTGGGGGAAATGTGTTTTGGGATAGTAATTTTTTAAAGAATGTATAGTTAAAATATAACTCATATTTGACAAATATTAAAACAAAATTTATTTTTTCTTAAATTCATTTTCAACTGCACATTTTAACAATAAAACATTCTGTACGTAAATTTAATTTTTTTTCCCATTATTCAACTACACATTTTCCAAAAAATCACTATTTCGGAACTCATTTTCCCAAAAAAATGAGGAAAATTTTAGGTTTACGTGTAACATTATTTTATGAAAAAATGTGTGATTGAAAATAAAATTTGGAAAAAATGAAGCCCAAATAGGAGCTTAGTAATCTGGTTTTGATTGCTTGTCTCACTTATAAATTGGGTTTTATTATGATGTGGTAAAATTGTAAAACAATCGTGTAGTCTAGTACCACACATTCTTTATTGTGGGGTCAAAAGTTAAGTTAAAAAAAGTATAAGTAACAAAATATTAATGAAAATAATTTATTATAATACTGCAAATGTTGCATATGGAAGTACCGAGTTTCGGTACATCAGGAGTACTAAAATTTTTTATCGTTTTCTTATGCTCGAAATTAATGATTCCCATAAAATGATAAAAAAAAAAAAATCGTTAATTTTTTCGAACAATTCGTTAAAAAAATAAAGTTCAACGACTACTAAAAGGACCTTTCAAAATATGATTATTTTATATAAAAAAATTTTAAAGTTCAATGACAACTAGAAAATAACGTTGAAAGTATAATGATCATCGACCATTGAAATTTTTACCCTAAGGTTCTTGTTTGTCTTCATTATTTCAAATTTTTTTCTACATATTCATTTTCAATCAAACATTCATATAATAAAATATTCTGCATGTAAATCAATTTTTTTCCTACTTTTTGACTATACATTCTCCAAAAATTCATTATTCAAAACAATATATATATATATATATTTTTAAAAAAGGCCACCAAACAAGGGTTAAATTAATAAGGAAAATCAAAAGCAATCTAAATTTCCTTTCCTTTTAACAGGTATATTTTTATTTAATTTCTACCATCGATTTTGATCTAAGACTCCCAATTCTTTATCTTTTTTGGATCAATTTGCGGTCAAGATTTTAAATAAAAATACATAAGAAAGGGAAATAATTAATAATCCACCAAAAAGAAAAAAGAGTGTATGAGAAAATTAACAAATAGGAGAGAAGAACTATAGCATTTGGAATCAATGTTGGTGCATCTATCCATTACTAGGCCATAAAATATTTCAAATTCCATCCAAATCCCGTTCTTAACCAAAAAACAACCGTAATCCACATAGGAGAAAAGTGAAAAAAAAAAAATTACAAAATAAAATGAAATAAATCAAAGTCATGGATTATAAATTTTTTAGAGGATGTTTGGTTTGAAAATTTAGCTCTTGTTTGACAGTAATTTTTGTGAAAGTGATTTTTTTTTTTTTTTTTTTTTGAGAACATGAGAAGTAGGAAAAAGTTATGGATTCAAGTACAAAATTATTTATTTGAAAAATATAATTAAAAATAAGTTTAAAAAACAATTTAAATTAANTTTTTTTTTTTTTTTGGGAGAACATGAGAAGTAGGAAAAAGTTATGGATTCAAGTACAAAATTATTTATTTGAAAAAATATAATTAAAAATAAGTTTAAAAAACAATTTAAATTAAGCCACTGTTTGACAACTATTAAAATGATTTTTTTTTTTTGTTTTTTAATGAGTTCGGAATAATGATTTTTTTGAAAAAGTGTATTAAGCACCTGTTTTACGGTCACTAGGAAGAGAAATTGGGAAAATGATATTTTGAATAGTGATTTTTTTAGAAAATGTGGTTAAAAAGTAGGATTTTTTTGGGTTTACATAC
This sequence comes from Fraxinus anomala, assembly GCA_903798345.1. Classification (NCBI taxonomy): domain Eukaryota; kingdom Viridiplantae; phylum Streptophyta; class Magnoliopsida; order Lamiales; family Oleaceae; genus Fraxinus; species Fraxinus anomala. The sequence goes on from CAIGRN010058640.1 coordinate 13,129, forward strand.
ATAATATTTTATTGTGTGAATGCGTGGTTGAAAATGAGTATGAGAAATAAATAATTTTAATTTAAAGAGAGTCAAAAAAAGTTAAGAATATCTTCAAGATGCTATTTAAATATGAGATACTCTATATTTTAAAGAGTCAACATTTAAAATCATACTCCAAAAGACTCTTTAAATTAATATTTTAATTTAGAGAGTGAGTTTGGCTATATAATTAAATGCATTCAAAGTGTTCCAATTTTCAACGTAAGAAAACAATAAAGCCCCTGTTTGGTACACATTAATATTTTTATTTTCATTCTTCCACTCATTTTCAACCATATATTTTTCAATAAAATAATATTTTCCGTCACATCAATAACTTTTCTTTCTTTTTCAACCACACATTCTCCATCAATCTACTATTCCAGAATACATTCTTTCAAAATAATGTGGCTCAAACACACTCAAAATAATCTAAAAAAAAGTTAGTTAAAATAAAAGATTAAGAAAAATAATAAATATTTATTAGGAGTAGTAAAATTAAGTGTTCAATATAAATAACCTGTTTGAGTACTTTAAAATTTTAACTCTCTAGATGCTCTCCAAATGATGTAATATGCTCTTTAAAAATAGAGAGTCGCTTGGAGATACTTTAAAAAATATGAAGTTTTTTTTGAATTTACTTACAAAATATTTTATTACGAGAATGTATGATTGGAAATAAGTTTGAGAAAAAAAAATTATTTTAATGATTGTTAGGGGCTTAATAAAGGTTTATAAAATTAATGAAACATGTGTTTAAAAATTTGTAAATCTAATATTTTATTGTAATTAATAAAAATTTAAATTATAATTTCTATCACCGGACTAGATAAAATTGTGCACGGAGCAAATTTTTTATCAATAAGCCCTAAACGTTCGGTCTCAGTTCCCTTCACAACAGTCAACAGTGTCAAAGAATCAGGTTATGATAAAGTACCCAATCAATAGAACGGTGGGGATGAATCCGAGCAATCTGATGGGAAGCCCAGTTCTGAAGAAGAGGAATTACACTCCCTACAACCACACTGATGGTTGCAGGCTTTCTCGATGGACTGCAAAGTAAATTTATACATACGCCACAACTCCAGATTCTCTATTCCTTTCTTTAGATTCTCGTGTTTTTTTTCCCTCGTCGTTTTGATTTCTAAGTTGTTAAATTTGGGATTTTATTCTGTACCGTTTCTAGAAGAGGGAATGAAAGTTAAGCGAGTTGATTATGTGGGAGCATTCAAATAAATTGTCAGCCTTTTAATGCCCAAGGTTTTCAATTTTTAGAGGGGCGTCCAGGTTAATTTGTGGGTGATCTGGTGGGGGGTTGCCATTAGGTTTGCATGATGTTAGTTGATTCAGCTTGACTTTATGAAAGGGATTAGGTTTTGGGATGGTTTAAACAATGTTGCTTTCTATGCTATATGTAAGAATAATATTGTTGTCTAATGTATATGTCTCTATATTGTAGGCATACTCCAAAAATGTGTTTTCAAAGTGTTTTAGTGCTTATGTGTAGTGAATTTTCTTTTGGCAGGGAATGTTATCAGTTCATGTCTGCAAAGCCATGGGAAAAAGTTAATGATTTTTACTTATACATGGTGAAAGGCTGCATCTCGATGTCAGAATTGTTTGGGAAGGAGGTGGGTGTTTAGTAATATTTCTCATTTTTGGATTCCCACTCAATTTTGTGTGTTTCTATTTCTTTTGATATTCATTTTGTTGATTTGATTAAGAAGTTTGATTCTCAACTTTTTGATCGATTTAAATAGGAGCAATGTTATCAAGTTTAAGTGGTAATCTGTCGGCATTATTGATTTCTTTAAAATAAGTGAAAAATGCTTAGCCTTCTGTGTGGCTTTACTAAAAGCTGATAAAAAAAAAAAAAAAAAATCATTTTTCTATCGAATCAAAATCAAATATTAATTTCCATTGCACATTAATTACTACTGTACTTTATTATCCATACATTTCGTGGGACCCATTAATATTTTTCCTAAAAATTTATAAATTTTTTTACACAAACAGAGCATTAATGTGAACTCATTGATTGTCCTATCAAGTAACAAATGGCATAAAAAATTCATATTGCTGCAGATATACAATGTAATCGAAACATTGTATTTTTAAGCAAACATGATAAGTGCTTGAAGAGGTTATAGATTTTCTTATATTCCATCCTTATTTTTTATATTCTCAGCTTTTTCTCTACCGTGTTTCAAGGAGATGGTCTGTTTCTCTATTAAACTATAGACTTGGAATGGCCTAATTCTATATTAAAATCTGTGAGATGTAAAGGCACCCATATCAAAGATTATTAGTTGCTTGAAATATGAGACTGCAGTAATTGTAGGGTGGTGCTGAATTTTATCACAGACGCTGAACATAAAACTGAGATCTATGCACAATTACCATCTGAAAGACACAAGCCAACCATGATTGTGAAACAAGCGTCACATACCATGAATAAATTTTTTCCCAAGTAATGGCCATGTTATATTGGAGCAAACACTGAAAATGGGTGGCAGCACTGAATTGTGTAACAATTGTGCTTCTATATCTATATTTATGACTGGTAGTGTATCAGTGTATATGTTTGTGAAATTGATGAATAGGTGGATACTAAATAGATTTATATAAATTATATATACACATAGGCATTCAACACAACGCTTTTTATATTCTCTTGCCCTACGTTGCTTGTTTGGGTCAAACGTCAAAAATAGGTGTGGATCTTAGTGTTGTACACGTGAATCAAAATTTAGGACCCCAGGAGTCCAATCTGGAAGGTCTTGACTCTGGATTCACATTTCGTAACTCTGCTAGTCAAATGTAGTGAGTCTTTCCTGTGAGAATTTTTTCCAAATTTTGATTCAAATTGATATTTTGTGGAATTAAGGTTTGATCTCGTATTAGTGATTCTTTTATGCTTTTGCGTATCAGAGTGAGCTATGCTATGTCATGCTATCGCTATGCTATGTCATGCTATCGAATAGGTTAATGCCCATTTGTCTTTTGTAGAGGACAGAAAACGTAGAGAAGAGATGATATACATCCGTCACTGAGTTAATTTGCAGACATGATAGACGATTATGATGTCAATGCAACAAGAGTTGTTGGTGGTTCTTGAGTGTATCACACCTAGACTTGAGGGATTGGACCAATCTTTGGCGGCACGATGAAAAGGTGGCCCCCTAAGTAGTGCAACATTGAGCTAGTGCAAATTCTATAAATCAATTCATACAAAGATGCGTTTGCTCCTCTTAATCCTAAGCAATGAATTGGACATGGAGGAAAACAGATGTTGGGAGTTGATATTGGAGTTCCAAGACCGATAAAATGTTGAAGATTGGAGTGCTGATTGTAATGACATAAGCTCATGCCTGAGCATTTAACTCATATAAACTATCTGCTTTGGAAGATCTTTTGTATCTCGTTCTTCAAAATCTTTGTCTTATGAGAGACTTAAGAAGTTGAATCCTCATTCGGTAATGCCTCAAATTTCAAATAAAACATAGAGAGTTACCAAGTATATTTAACTCATAACATCAAAATAACATTGTAATGAATTAATATTTAATACTTAGTACTAAACTTTGGATTAATTAAACTTAAAATAACATATAGATTTCAAAGTCATGCTACTGAACATAATCTAAAATTCATCAATTACAAGTTCATAAAATCTAGTTAATTTGACAAGGAAAAGTGAAAAATAACTTAATTGTCACATTTTCAAGAAAAAAGTCCCTCCGCAATATCACTTCACCATTTGTTACACCTCTGAATTGACTTGAACTAACATAAAATTGGTAATAAATAGGAATGAGTATAAAATATCTAGTAGGACACATGCACCCAAGTACGATATTATGTTATCAAGTTTTCGATGAGGAGCTTGACATCGAGATCTGCGATGAGTGGTCCAATGAATTTGATGTAAAATTTGAATTTATTAATGATAATAATAAATACTAATACTTTGTCCATATTGTAGATATGTTGTGTTTCATTAATTTACTATTATTGCAATTCTATAGTAGGGTTGCATCCCTAAAATGCATCCGCTAAAGCTTCTATATGAAAGAAAAATTGTGAAAATCTTGGTCAACAAAACTCTTAGACTAGAATTCCCAAGATATGTCGTTCATTGTTATTATAGATCATCGAATTAGTGTCAACAAAAGTTAGTGTATTCCACATAAACATAATCAATCATGGAATCTCCAAATCATGATTGCTATAAAAAATAGTCGGCCTATCATAATCCTTGTGGGAATTATCATCTATGTTTCCTCTCAAGATTGAAAGAGGCAAAAAGATTATTATCGTCATTTGAGTCCTCTTCCATTTCTGACTCCACGACCAACACACTGTCGCTATAATAAACAATAGATTTGTTGTGTCAACATGAAATAGTTGAGTCATATCTACCAATTGCGTCAACATCAACAATTGTCTACACAATTGTCATTCTCATCACAAACAAGTGCTAATGCCATCAAGACCTATGAATCTTAAGCAGTAGTTGAGCTTTGATATCAATTGATGATATGAAGCAAAATATGATCGAAGAAAATGAATCAAAACTTGTTGAGAGAATGTTGTGAATGACAATCAAGACTCATTGATGCATGTACGAATACAGATAATTGATTTAGATCAATAAAATCGTTGATTCTTTCGAATTTTGATTTCAACCTAAAATTGAGAGAAAATCTCAAATTTCTATTATTTTTAATCAAATCAAAACACCTCCTATTCTCCTAATACAATGTTGGGTCTTATGATTTAAAGACCTAATGCCAAACTTAATTGAAATTGCTTCCTTAGCCCCTAAAATCTTATCATGATATAAATTTGACCCCACTTAAATAAACACTCTTATTAAATAAAGCGTCATAAGTAAATAAATAAATAAATGAATGAATGAATGAAATCAAGTCTGCGTGCCTTTATGTCTTTGGGTACCTTGTGGTTGTAACAACTCTTATAAAGTTAAAACTTTTGCGTAATATATGGAAGTTCTTACCTGACATTGGAGGTTTATATGCACATATTTGTAAATATACCTGGAGCCTCAGTCCCTGAAACCATGATTTATTATTTTCTATCCAGAAGAAGACATGTCCAAGGTGCTGAACATGTCCGGAAGTGTCCGACTGCTGTACCCTTCCAGTATTTGGTAAAAACAGTTTACTATCAAGTGTTCTCTTTAGAATCTCCTGTAAAATTAAATGTAGTAGTGAGTGGGGAAGACACGGTGGGGTTTAGAAGATGCGGATCTTTCTTTTGGCATCACAACTTTCTCTGTCTTAATTGGCAGGTGAGAAATAGGCAGAGCCCAAGTCAATTCAATTTCATTCTATGATAAGGGCATAATAAAATACTATTACCAAATCTTTGGTGTCATCACTATACGTGTTCAACTAATCAGGGAAATCTCCTTAGACCAAGTTTCCACTTTTATACCTGCCCCTTACCTTCAATTTTTCATAAGTAGCAATTGAATATTAATTTTCTTTGCATCTCTGTAGTAGTGTCTTAGTGGAACTGCAAGTGTATCTCTCTCTTTTTTTTTTTGAGATCAAAAACTGAAAATTCTTTCTACAGTTTATGAATAATGACTTGCTATATTTATAAAGGAGAAATTTTACAGACATATCCTATTCATGACGGTACTGAAATCATAGAGGATTGTGATAAATCTCAATTGGCGAGTGTTAAGGTTGAAGATCGGACTGGAAGATGGGCAAGAGTGACGTTCAAGATTGTCCTGTCATATCATGGAGGTTCCTTTGATGGGTGGCAGAGGCAGCCTGGTTTGAATACTGTTCAAGCGTAAGTTCTCTCTTAACTCCAGGAAGATTGCTACGTCAAAAAGAAATAAAAATCTATATATCCAATACATTTCGCTGTAATGACCACTAAAGATATCTCGGAGGATGTTTCAAAATGCTTGCCTGATTGTTGACCTTGCATTCTTTTAGTATCACACTGATGATACAGTTCTACTACTTTTCTCATTTTACGCAACATAATATTGTGTTGGTTCTTTAGATCACCATCTTTAAAATTGGTTCACTTTTTAACAATTTCTTGATCGCCTTGTTGGGTTTTAAAAGATAGGCATTTTAGGTACTTCATAGCATTTATTATGAAGTTTTTCATTATGTGATGTGAGTTTGCCTCCCATGTGTGAGAAGTAAAACAAAGATTAAATGATGGGGATAATGGTGGATTCAAAATATTGTAGCAAAACTTTTTGGAAGTGTCGAAGTGACATAATTGCTTATTAAAAGAAACTATATAACGTTTTTTGTTACAGAGAATATTCTTTGAGGTGGTTATGGTGTGAGTTTTATTTCTTAGTAATCTTGGAGAACATTTTTAATATGGAACAATGTTTGAAAGGAAACTTGTGTGCTTGATTGCATTTCTAGTGCTGTTTTAATATATTCTCTATACTTCATCAGACAGAATAATGCTGAATACTAGAAAGTACTGCACTGCTGAGTTCTGTTTTTACTAGCTGTACTTTTCTAATTTTATGCATGGGCATGATTATAGCCCCACCCCTTTCATCAAATATCTGCATGCCAATAAAAATTGAAAAAATAGTAGAGATAATTTACTTGTAATATAATGAAAAGACTAGATGGAAATCACTCAATATCTTTTATCCTAGAACTTGTGGTTTCTCCTTCTGTTGGTGGATGGACAATACCTAGATAAATCATTATTATTCATTTTAATGCATAGCTCTCTAAATTTTGTTGGTATCTCACTAAAAATTCATCTAATCTCCGTCTTTTGCAGATGGGTTGAGAAATCTCTTGGGAAGTTTGTTGATGAGAAGAAAGCTCAGCTGCTAAAAGAAAAGAATTTACCAATAGAAGGCTGTACTGTAGTCGCTGGGCGTACAGACAAAGGGGTGTCAGCTTTGAAACAAGTTTGCTCTTTCTGTATGTCAACTAATTTATCTCACCCCTGCTGGATCTTATTTCACATATACGTAGATATATTATTTATTAACACGCATTACATGCATGTACACATGCAATTATGCATTCAGGTGTCACCGTTGGTAGAAATGACCGAGATGTTTTGCTGGAAGCAGAAAAATATAAATTATAATTTTTCCCAAGAGATCTTCTATGAATAGAGGACTGTAAAACTCTTTGCATAAAGAAATTCAGCAAATCTGTAAATATTCTACTACACCTTGTTCTAGCCCATCCCATTCCAAATAAAGTCACATACCCCATATCATTACTTATTCCAATTTCTATTGGTTTTCCTCTTTACTCGCTACATTCTGTCCTTAGCCTTGCTCTTTTCTTTTCTTTCTTTTTATTTTGTTTATTATATATATATATCCTTACTATCTTAAAAGAGGGAATTCGCCAATTACTGTTCATTTGTGAAGCAGTTTTCTTCCCCATTTTATCCATAATAGTTCATTTCCCATCCACG
>CAIGRN010058659.1:0-21057 GCA_903798345.1 Fraxinus anomala
GCTGTGTGCGTTGGCGGTGGTTGTGTGCGGTGGTTGTGGAGGTTTCTTTGGTGATTTTGGGGTGATTTTCTGTGATTTTTATAGTGATTTTGCAGCATGTTTTGTTATGTTTTTTTAGATGCTGGTCGTGGTAGTGATCGATTGTAACTTGAGATTGACTTGGTCATAGACAGTCACACTCAATACAAATTTGATCATAGTAAGTCACACCGAATACAAATTTGGTCACAATTAGTTATGAATGACACGTGTCAGCGAATGAGGGTGGTGGTAGGTAGATCCATGGAGATGGGGGTGTGATTTCTAATTTTAAATTTCTGAAAAATTTTAAGTCGCCGGAGCGGCAGTCGGAACTATCATTGGAGCGATCGCCGAAACAGTCGTCGGAACGACCGCCGGAGTGATCGCCGGAGCCGATGGCCGTCTCCGGTGAAGAGGTGGAGGGAAGGTGGTGTAGTGGAGTGATATGATGGGATATGTGAGGTGGCATGTGTAGAAATAATTAATGTATATTATATTATATTTTAACATTTAATAAATTTATTTACAACCTAATTTTTGAAATATTTTAATGAATTTGTTATTTATGAAATGTAATTTTGAAATATAAGAATTATGTATTGTTCCCTTCTTTAGAAGTGCTATAAGTAAATAACCATTTACTTAATATGTGCCATAATCGACAAATGACGGTCCCCTATTGGGGAGGACACAGTATGGTACACATTAGGTAAGATATTATGTACAGCAAGAATAATCATTATCTAGAAACTCATTTTTTTTTTCAAACTTATTTTCAATTATACATTCTTTTTATAAAAAAAATGTGCATAAATCCAAATTTTTTATTACTTTTTAACTATACATTCTCTAAAAAATTACCATTAAAAATTTTTTTTATAAAAAAAAAAGGAGCGCAAATAGAGTCTAATTATTATGATTTTTTTGGTTAGATATATATATTAATTATTATGACTTTTTTGGTTAGGTATGTATTAATTATGCTGCTTTTGTTAGATGGACTTGATAGTAGATGCTTGTTTTATAAAATTATTTAATTAGTCAAATTCCATTTTAACTATATATTTAGTCCTTGTTTGGGCTCCATTTCAAGAAAATTTTATTTTTCTCTTCCTTATTTTCAACCACACATTCTCCAATAAAATAATATTACACGTAAACTAAAAACTTTTTCTTATTTTTCCACCACGCATTATCTAACAAATTACTATTCTAATATATATTTTTTCCAAAATTTATTTTTAATCGAGCCCAAACATGGGCTTAAATGAGATTTATAATTTTTATCATCTTTTCAACTACACATTTGATAAATTTTTATAAAAACTTTTGTCATAGAATTCCTAGGACGACATTAAGAACAACAAAAACTAAAATTTTCCAGTTGTACAATTCAATAGTGCAAACTAAATATGTTCGGGAAACATTAAATACCACCATATTAACAAGCAATAAAAGTACTTAAGGCTTGTTTGATAAAAAGCAAATCAAACTTAATGTTTAACCACATTTCATTTGACATATTACGTACTAAAATAATTATAGTCTACCTGGATGCGACATCAGCTTGGACAGGGAACCCATTGTGTGCACACATTTTATATGACAATTATATTACCCTTGACCATCGATACATGTTTGACAAAAAGAATGCATCAGTCAAGAATGCATCGACTGTCGATGCACCACTAATCAAGGAAATATGCCAAACCTTAGCATTTGGCCAAAAGAATGATTGGAGATTTTGGCAAGTGACATGATTAAAGGTATCGGATGTTCAAGAACATATATTTCGAATTAAAATCACTACAAGTGTATGATTCGTTAACAAATAATAAAGTGAATTTTGAGTACAAGTATCGTCTCACAGAGATTGATTTAGTTCAATTTTAATTATCGTAATTTAACCGAAATATGAATAATACGGTATGTTTGTTTGTGACAAAATTATAACTAAAGTAATCAACTTATACAATTATAAGTAAATTAACTAAAATAAATGCAAATTGATGTGTTTAATAAATGATAAATGCACTGGGGTCCCGAATTTTTGAGCAATAATCTTTTTTAACCTTAGTTCTATACTTTGACAATACGATCGAATTTCGACAAATCAATATTCTTATTTTATTTAGTAATCTCTCTCGAGTAATGTTAAAATTATTCTCATATATGTCTCGACTATACTTATATGACGATACGAACATACAAGAGTGCATGAATTTTTATAAAAACTTAAAGATTCATATAGAGAATAATGGTATATTTCTATTCTCTACCGACCCATATGACGATTTATATATGTCGAACATATTTCCTTTCTTTAGAATGCATAAAATAAGCTACCACATTCCACAACTATTGTGTATAATATTTGTGGAGAAAAGAAAATCAATAAAATCATTCAATATCCAAAAACGAGTTTTCAATGTCTATTATGTAAAATTAAATATTAAAAATTCATATTATACGGTTCATCGTTCTTCTAGCACAGAGAAAACTAACCTAACGTGTTATGAGGAAGAGAAGAAAAGAAAAATTGAAGAATCAACATCACCCAAATAAATGTTGAATTGAATATTTGAGTTTTGGAATCAATCTTCGTGTTTCTTGCCTCATTCTATGCTCTCAAAATCTCTTAGAATGCGTTGTAATGCATGGTAACCACTTTTGTACGACCCTAGGTCTTTAAAAGGCGTCACAAAATTTGTTTCCATAAAAGTTGGAATCATATAAGGAAACCAAGATGTTTTCCTCCGAAAATGTCCTATGATATAGCATAGTACAAACACATGCTATAACATAGTTCAATGAAATTCAACGCTAAAATTCCTTGAAGCTAACCATGTGACCGAATATTATTTTACACTATGCCACCGCATAGCGTAGCTAAAAATCCAAAAGTTGTGTTTTAGTTTCCTAACTCCGTTTTCTTTTTTTTTTTTCTTATCTCTTTTCCTGCTTTTTCTTCTTCCAACAATTCATTCCTTCGCTCTCAATTGATTCTTGACTCTTTTACATCTTATTTTCTTCTTATGTGTCATCTTTCGACTATTTGTATTTTAAATGTTATTCTACAAAATATAATTTATATAGAATTAAGTCATACTTTGATATATTTACCAACAATTATCCATATTTTGTGCCCTAAATAAGCGTACAAAACACATTTATCATCGGACATAGATAAAAATCTTAGGGCAAATTCTAACAAAATAAACCTGAAAATTAGTGCAATAAACCCTTGCATGCAAATAATGGAAATCTGGGCATCACAAAAATCTTAGGGCAAATTCTAACAAAATAAACCTGAAAATTAGTGCACTAAACCCTTGCATGCAAATAATGGAAATCTGGGCATCACAAAAGCACAAGCATACATAAGCTCTAACAATGGGAGTTAAACTTGACTTTCAACATAATGATAAAAGAATGCCAACTCATGAAATGACTAAAATACCTCATAAATGGCCTATAAATAGATCATTACACAACTTAAAAAGGATTCAAACTTTCACAATAAAAATCCTTAAGATTGAAAGATTGCTTCATCTAAAATATCGTCTCGAATTGAAAGAACGTATGGGGTTGGACCTATAGAAAATTAAAAGAATATCTCCCATCAAGAAACAATCTTTGGTAAAAAGAACTTGAAATCTATATTTATCTTTCTATTACGAAAATTGACTTCTAAACACTTCAAAATCCTCAAAAGAGGTAAAACCCTATGAAATTCTAGGGCAAAAAACTATACTCTTGGCTTTAAAAAATATAATTCATTTTTGAGGTCACCGTCTGTAGATACTTACCAAAATCATGAGAAGAAAACATGTGAAAAACATGAAAAGCCTAGAAAAATGTGTGAAAATAGATCAAACAATGATGAGAATTCGAAGAGGAGCGAGAACTAAGGCCTTGTGCTTTCAGAAAGATACACCCAGAGGCAAAGAAATCGAAGGTAGTGAAAAATGGTGGCCAGGTTAACTTAAACTATAGTCGATATAACTACCAACAATCAACATTTTATCGAGAAGAAACTTCTGTTACATTTTTTCTATCGCAAGTTTATGATATCGAACGAGTAATATAGTGGACATTTGAATCCAAAGAATCGTTCCCACAGAAACTTTAATTATTCCTAGTTTACTATTTATATTTCTATCTGAGAAAAACAAATCATGATTTGTGATTATTGAACTAAATTATACTAACTAACTTGAATGTTATTGGAACCCACACAATAATCGAATGAGGTTTTTAAGAATGAAGAAAGGACATTAGGGCACACAACTTCATTTATAGATTACCATTAGTTCTCTAATTGAGATTCTTAACTTAATGTTGTGTTCGGCCGAATTCTTCTAAAATATTTAATTTAATTCTCTCGAGTTCAAATTGATTATATTTAACTAAGTCAATTCCATATCTTTATGAATCAGGATATACCTTAGTTAAAAGCATTAAATTTCTAAGAATTAATGTTACGACAGCATTAACTAGAAAATATATCTCTACACTTTTATACTAGTTCCCAAATTTTATTACATGGTCTAAACCTATAACTCGCCTCTCTACTCGTTATAAATTCACAAGGTCATTGAATTGTTGGTCAAATAATTCAAGCATTAAACACTATAAATAAAATCAACACATAAAATTGAGAACGAGAATATTGAAAATTGAATTAAAGGGTCTCAATAACCTTCATTGTTCGCCCTAACAAATAGTTTAGCTATGAATTTTTGATGAAGAAAACAAAGAATAATTATTGAGTATATTACTGGGTTTTGAATTAAGAGGTAGAGAAGTTTATGAATCCTTCACCAAAATCCTATTTTTTCCCAAATTAATGCTTGAAACCCTAGTCTTGATATCTTAATTTCTTGCTTTTTTTTCGACATATTTCTCTCTAATTCTCAAGTTGTTGAACCTTTTCTCATCTAAATCAAGTCTTTATATACTATAAAATAAACTCTTAAAACAAAAGTCCAATCACGCCCTAACAGAGGTTACCGCGAGTTGCAAACCCGCTGGCCACTTGCGGTGTACTGGGATTGCCAACGGTCATGGGTCAGCCACCGGTTTGCAAATCACAGCTAACCCAAGGTCCATTTTTCAATATTTGCAATTTGGTCCTCTTAACTTTCCATAACTTCTATTTCGGTCTCCAAACTTTAAAAATGTCACTCTTTCATCCTTAATCTCATGCATTCATCCAATTGCTCCAATAACTTCTTTCAATTGATTGATTTAAATCATAGCTTGTGATCTTCAAGTGTCCATATTGATCTCCAATTGAACTCAAAATCACGACTTTTTGCATCAATTGCACTTAATCTCGATCTTTTCCTATAAATAACATAATTTCACATAATTGGGTAGCAATATGCTCAGCCCTTGTTTGAGCCCATTTTTGAGAGAAAAATGCAGTCTTGAATAGTGATTTTCGAAGAATGTATGGTTAAAAATGAACAAAAAGTTTTCGATTTACGTATAATATTATTTTATTAAAAAATGTGTGGTTGAAAATAAATTTTGAAAAAATAATTTTTTTGATAAAATGGGGCTCAAACAAGGGCTCAAATTAATCATAGTTTATCAAAATTAAAAACATAAATAAGCGTGTACAACACACCTATTGCCATAAGACAATTTCTGATACAACAAGGCGAGAGTAGAGCCAAAGGCTCAACGCAAAGAGAACACACATCATACTCCTCCCAAGAGACAATCGACATTCCTATTAACTAGTCACTCATGAGAAGGCAAGTATCCCGTCATGAGCAAAATCCGAGGTCTACCATTGTTTTCCATAGATTGAGGCCATTTAGGAAGAGGCCTCGAAAGGTTCTAGTTGAGAGTTGGGGGAGAGGACGCCATCCAATCCATCAAGTACGAGGACTAGGCTTCTCCATTTGGTCCTACATAAGGAAAGGAGAGCATGCAGCTCCAGTCAAAGAAGATGAATGACAACAATGAGTATGCCCCTTTCTTTGGGAGATCAAACTGATGGAAAGCCCTAGCAAATTTCCAATGTCATAAGTGTAGAAATTTTGTAGGAAAGGTAATCTCGTAAATTTTATTGAAAAGTTAATCCCGTTGACCACATCTGGGAATACAACACTAAATGAACTTCTTAGTAGCGAGCCTAGCACAAAAATGCCAATGATTCCATATCTCTAGAGAAGCTAGAATTGGTACATTCTATAAGATATAACTTTTTAGGTTTTGAGGTCTGATTTGGATAAGATAACTCTGATATATCAATAATTGTCTACGATAGTCAATAAGGTGAAGGCTACTCAATAAGTACTCTATGTAGAGCACCCCATGCTAGGTCGTCTACCATTACAAGACCCTCTATTTACATGCTAAGCCCTCTACCACTACAAAAAATGTTGTCTAGCACAAAAAAGATGATCACCACTAAAACATTCACCGGAAAAAAAAAGATGTTTCAGAGTAGTGTAAATTTTTTAATAGGGACTATCTAAAATCAAACTAAGAAAATCATACCCTGCTAAGAAGACCCACTTCGTAAAGTTGAAAGAAGCCTCAAGTCTTGCACAAATCTGACCACCAAAAAGAAAAGAATGGTTGCAGTTTGGATTTCCTATTACCGCTATTGAAGCCATCATGACTGTTGACCTCAAAATATGTTGCCAACAGATACCGAATCCACTCGTACATGCGCAAGCTAGATCCAACATGTAAAGATAGATAAACGGTCTAGATCACTCCAAAATTAGACATTGGAGAAGCTCAACGACACGAGATGTTTTCGTTCGGATTCCAACGAGATATCAAGATACGATTTTATAATAATAACCAATCTCTATGAACTCAGATTAAAGATTTCAAGTTAATATAAAAGAATAAAACAAGTTGTTCCAAGTATCTAAAGTTGCATTAGTTTTCAATTGTTACATGATGGAGGTATTTATAGTGTTACAAAAGAATTGTGACTCTTAGATGAAATTACACGTGACATCATCCCTTCAATTGAAGCGTCAAATCCTAGTCATCATGTTGACTTTCCTAACTTTACAAAGTATTTAACGCTCTTACATCCTATTGAAAAGAGAAGACACTAATACATTTTTTTACAGAAATCACATCAATCATTCAAATAAGATTTTTACAATAAATTCGGGATCCTTGCACGTGGGCCGTCACTAGCAGAAGTGGAAGCTCAGACCTGGGCACCTCGGGCCTGGGTCTTTTCGGTACGTCCACCTTGGATTAGTAAAGGGCCTCGAATATTTCCATATGGACCTCATCTTCTAAAGATGACGGTTCGGTAAGAATAGGTCCATGACTTCACTAGGTCGGTCACATGGCAAATGCTAGTAGCAAGTCATAACAATGACCTCTAACAGTCGCTGTCAAAATACGTGCTCGTCAACAGGAGCTAAGAAAGCTACCTTTTACTTGCTCATCTTCTCTTCGTACCTAAGGTTGTAGCTCAGTAAATATGTAGCACCAGCAAGATGCATTGAAGATGTTTGAAAAGATATCTAACTTAAGGAAAATTGGGAGCATAAGTGGTTTTGTGACATTGTAGTCGGCGCTTTCTAAATGAGCATGCCTAAACAAATTTGGGATGAGCCTCACAACCTTGCACACCTGTGTGATTGCCCTCCTCAGCCTACCATAAGGTAAAAAAATGGCTTACAGCGTGAAAAGGCAAAAGGGTATTCTAGCAAAGAGAAATGGAAGTAATTCTTTAATCTTCAGCAATTTTGTTTCGGGTCCTATAAGTATAATATCACTTCTATGAATATGCTTACTTTTGACATCTAGAAGCACGAAACCTTGACACAATCTAGTTGGAACAATATAGTCATGACCCAGCTCATCGATCAATCGGTACCTTGGCATGTGTGCTGGTCAATCGACCAGCTATGCCCAGTCAATCGACCAGCCCATTTATTTTTACAATTTAAGTTTAGAGAAAAATGAGGATCTTATTGTTCATTTTGATTTAAATTCCTCAAATCATGTTAGACATTAAATATTTTATAGAATCATTTATATTTGTTGCAACTCCTATAAGCTTTAGGACAATCTTATAATGTCTTCATGATAACTTTGCTTTCATTTCATCCAACTCTTTTTCGGCAATGTTATTAACAAAGGGTAAACTGCTATCATTGAGTAGCCCAGTATGTATAGAGGATGCCTTTACTTCAACTTTCTAGAGGCTCAAGACATGGGAGAACATATGGTTATTTCTCAATTCTTGGTTGCAGGGAACTTCACTTCTAGGCTTAGAAGTGATCTTGTCTATAAAAATTAAATTCACACATCTTTAAAGTAGCTGATGTTCAATATGCCTGCAAGGAGGCTAACTTGCACTTAATACATAACTAAGAGGGTTGTTGGATATTAACTCAGCTTATGCAGACTTATTACAGCCATTGAAAACTGATATTGATGGCTTGACAAATGGGATAAAATGGTTATACGTTCCTATCGCAATCACAATGTCATCTAATCTTCGAGCAATTTTTCTCTTCACCTATACAAGAGCGAATATCAATTTGGAACGAAACTTACCTGTTTGTTCAAAATTGTCGAAGCAACTATTTAATTTGCAATTAAAAACGAAGCTATTGACCACAATAACCGAGAGCAGCCCACTCGAATTACTTTTGTCGAAAAGATTCCTTCTGTACAGAAAATGCACATCACTTGTCGGGCTCTAATCTAAATGATGAGTCATTCTCCACCTTCGGTTAGTAAAAACCATACCAACAAGCATTTGTGTGAAGCGACTATCGGTTGAATTGTGGGCTCCAAACTTCTTCAAGTATATTAAGATTGTCGAGCGACAAAATTAATAAATTAGTCATAAGCTCGACAACGCTCTAGGTCTAGTAGGAGGGCCTTCAAAACCGAAAATTAGTTAAGGCCTTAAATCGCTAGACTCCACACTATACAATTCTACATTGCCCAAGAGGCCAGGCAAAGAACAACAAAATCAATAATTTGGTTATAAAGCTCGATAGCGTTACACAGTCTAGCGGAGAACCTTCAAAACTGAAAATTGGTTAAGACCCTAAACCGCTAGACCTTGCGTTCTACAATTCGACATTGTCCAAGAGGCCAGGCGGAGAGAAACAAAACCAATAAATTAGTAACAAGCTCGACAATGCTCTACAATCTAGCGAAGAACCTTCAAAATCGAAAATTGGTTAAGACCTTAAACCATTAGACTCTGCGTTCTACAATTTGGTCGTCCAATGGGCTAAGCGGAGAGCAACAAAACCAATAAATTGGTTATAAACTCAACAACACTCTACAGTCGTAGTATAGAGCCTTCAAAACTAAAAATTGGTTAAACCTCTAAACCACTAAATCCCGCGCCCTAAGGAACTCTACAATTCAACGTAGCCCAAGGGACTCTATTAACATAATTGTCAACACGGTCAAATTTGCCAAGTGATTTTTCTAATTTGGTTGGGGAGTTGTAAATGCTGTAGCATTTTGGAATATCAAGAACAACCACCTCGTTCGTCGGATCCTACCCAATATCTAAATTTGGTTCAAACACTTAGTTGAGCCAATATGTTTTTTTAGGAGAACTTGGTTGAAACGGGTCGGGCTATTGGAATCACGAAGAAATCGTTCGACACTAAGAGGGGAGCTAGATGGCTATCAACAAGCCCCAATCGACCAACCTCAAAGCTCGTTGACTGTTGACCAACAAGTCGACCAGCCATGCCTCGGTGGGCGTCGATCGGCTCGTCTAATGATGGGTTGATTGACTTGTTCGTCCCTCATTTCCATTTTCATCGCAAGATGAAGTTAAAATAGTTTTATACATTGCGATGGAATGAAGGAAGACAACTTAAAAACTAAGATGAAGGAAGAATAAAGGAAGAAATTATCTTGGAAGTTTGAAGGAATAATGTTTCTAGAAGTTTTGCAAATGGGAGAAGAGAATGAAGAAGTGAGGTCTCCACTCCTTTATATCGATGATAATTTTTAATTTTCCCCCCAAATCAAACACACCCATGGGGTACAATTTGTACAATACTACCATTACCCTACGCCATTTGTATCGCTCGACCCATTTATATTATAACAAATGTTGATATGCGATCACTCAATTTCAAAAAATAAAAATAATAAAAATTAATCTATGTAGAAGGAGTGAAGATGCTATCCCTTATCGATAAACATCGATAAGAGGTAGGGGACTGGTGATATTTGATGGCATCAATAATTATCTACGACGATCAATAAGGTGAAAGCTACTCATAATAACTCTACTTAGAGCACCCTATGCTAGGTTGTCTACCACTACAAGACCCTCTACTTGCATGCTAGGTCGTCTACCACTACAAAATCCTCTACTTGCATGCTAGGTTATCTACCACTTCAAGGCCCTCTACTTGCATGCTAGGTCGTCTATCACTACAAGATACTCTACTTGTATGCTAGGTCGTCTACCACTAGAATGCCCTCTATTTGCATGTTAGGTTGTCTACAACTACAAGGCTCTCTACTTCCACGCTAGGCTGTCGATCACAATGAGACCCTCTACATTCATACTAAGCCATCTACTATTATGAGGCTATCAACCACTATAAGACCAACACAGTAACTATAAAAACATCATTGAGTTGAATGAGAACCGTTCAACAGTTATTATGGACATAACCAACCGCTGTATAAGTGGAGGTCTTCCACTCAGAACGTGAAGGGTGGTGGAAAATGCTACATAGGACATATGGCACGATAGCCGCCCAATAGTTATATAGATCTAGTCACCTATAAATGCTCCTAAAGCAAGATGGTATGGATCTTGAAATTTTGGCTATCTAAATACACATTCTATCTTTTCTTCATAAGTCTACCTTCCTAAATCCCATACTAATTCTTACGCTGGAGGTACAATGGGAAAAAAGTCCCGACCTCATTTCACAGGTGACATTTGTTTATCGGAGTAACAAAAACACTTCGAGCCGCCAGGAGGACACAGAGGTATGCTTCATAACTATTTCAGACTCCTTTGTAGAAAGATGTTTTCAACTAATCATCCAAATCGTACGATGCATTAGTGGATTTGATCAAAGAAGAGATCTATTATATAGAAATGATAAGGATAAGGCTAATAAATGCACATTAGAGGTACGACCATGCTAATATAGGAAAAGCTCTGATGGAAAGCTGGAAGGAGTACATGAAGGGTCACAATAGTATCCAAGCAAAGTTTTCTCCTTGTCCTCAATGAAATACTACACATACCACCATTTCTATAGCCATGACATCGTTGAGTGTACGAGTCTGAGAGCAATGATGGAAGACATCATAGTGGATAGGAAATGGACATTAAATATGAGACAATTGGGCAAAGGGTCATACAAAACCACTCTCATCAAGGACGTCTCTTAAAAACCTCAGAGTTAACGACCACCCATAAATTTGACCTTTCTAAAAGATTAGTAAAAATGGGCCCAATTAACTCAATAAGCCAATGACCTAACCAAGAAATTCAAACCATATTTGCAGATCCTTAAATAGATGGACAGAACAAGAAAATTATGCTCCCAAGGCCAGGAGCCTACAATGATAAACTTCTTTGTACAAGGGTAAAAGCTTAGGAAGGGGAACATGTACAAAGGTATATACTTCATGGTCAAAGATGATAAGGGTCTCAGACAGCCAGAGCTGGAAGAATTGAAAGTCATCACCTCTATACACTATCTTTCCTTAAAGTTCCCTATCGACGCCAAAGTAGCAACTGTAAAAGATGATAAAAAAAGGTCATGCATAAGTTACCTAGATTTTATTTGCAAAGCCAGTCCTTGACCCCAGGCAAACTACATCATGATGGTTAACACCTTGAAGGAAGAATCAATAATGGATGATGTAATACTTACTCAGGCTACAACTAGATATCCATGTACAAGGCTGAACGAAAAGTATATATCGTTCATTGTAGCTGAAGGCCTATACAACAAGGTAATCCCTTCAGACTCAAGAATGTTGGAGCCATTTCTCATCAATTGGTTAATAGGATGTTTACAGAATATATAGAAAAATTATAGAAGTGTAAATGGATAATATGTTAGTGAATAGCCCGAAGGCAAATAAACACATTCCAACTCGAAAGCATATTCAACATTCTTTGAAGCTATATGATGAAGCATAATCCATTGAAGTGTACAAGCAAGTCACATCGAGCAAGTTTTTAAGGAAGGTCAAGACCAATCGGAAATAATCAGAGCTTTTGTGGCGATGGCCTTTCTTCAAAACTCTCAAGGTAGAGAAAAATTTGGAACAGAGACGTTTTAATTTTGTGGAGATGGCATAAAAAATTCAATCACACTTCTCTATTGTCCAAACAGTGCAAGCGGAAATTTTGCTAATCTATCAGCCATCTCAATAGAGGCCATTAGTATTGTACTTGTGGAAAGTGAATGTTTTCATCAAGGATAAGATATTTGGACATGGAAAATTTCGCTCTTGTATTGATCACGACCTCTAGACAATAAGAACATATTTTTAAGCCCATGCCATTGAAGTATTAACGATTTTCTCGTTGAGGCATTTTCTACAAAAGGCCAATGCTTTAGGAAAGTGAATGAAGTGGGCAATTGAACTCAGTCAAATCAACATCCAGTTCCGATTGAAAATGACCATTTGAAAGTCGGGACTTGATAAACTTTGTAGCAAAGTTCATTGAAGGATTTGTAATGCTCATGGACGTCGAAGAGCTTGAGTAAAAAAGAATAGATGCAATTGAAGTTGTTTGTTAAATAATATGTACCCAACCAAGAATCGATCTTGGGGACCCACGAATAAGATGGAACAAACCTAAAAAAGCTAGAAATCACGTAGTGCAAAGATCAACCTGACCCATTGTTCGACCTGTACCAAGAACCAAGATTACACGTAAGAAATCTGACCCGTTGATTATCTGGAACAAGAACTGTAAAGTGGGAACACCATAAAAGGATTTGCGAGAACTTTTGAAGTTCAAGTCAGAACTTTAAGCCACCAACAATTGGAGAAATAAAACTCTCTGAAATTATGTATAAATTCTCTCAAATATCAAGTATGTTTTCAATATAATGAATTAATATCGTATTTATATAAAAATAACTCTAAAAACCCTAAAAGGCATGAAATAGAGTCCAAGATATGCCAAAAGATGTGAAAAATCTAGAGTTTTAGGGAAATAAAGAAACTGCCAAAATCCGAAAATCGCGACTGAAATTATAGCCACGCCGCTGCATGGTATATTCCCATGCGGTCGCATAGGCGACACAAATCTGTGCCTTCAGCTTTCAGTAAATAGCCATGCGGTCGCATGGCTTATAGAACCATGTGACCACATGGTTCTCCAGCTTGCCTCCACACTTCGTTTCTTGATTCCGACGCATTCAAGCTCGTTCCAGCCCTCGACCCTAACATGGAACTTGACCCCAAGCTTGTTAACTCTCCCATTGTGGACCTTGTGGCTCAAACAAGTGTTTGCACAGCCTTTTTGCCTCAATTTGTTCTCGAGCTCCACCTCAACTTCTTATCGCTCCTCGATCCTTCGCCTGTTTGATACCCATCCCGAGTCACATCATCCCCTCTCTTTTTGAGAGAATTCATCCTCGAATCTGAGTCTGCATCAAATGAAACAACATTAAAAACTTAACAAAGGTCAACGATCACAAACTTACGCCAAAGAACTAAGCCCTATGCATCGATCTCGCTCATAGCAATGATATGGAAAGGTCCATCTCCTCTAGGATGTAGCCTGGACCTACTTTGAATTTGCATATGCTTCATATGCATGATCACCCATGCAACATCACCTGGATCAAACAATACACATCCTGAAGGACCCAGTTGGCAATGCTGATATATGTCATGATCACCTGTGTCTCACAGAACCTAACACTAACACCAACAGATGAAGACATTAAATTGAACAATTAGTAGATTAGAACCACTTGTCAAATTGGAATGCGGGACGAGAATAGTAGACATTAAACTTACTCCTAACACATTCCATAAATCCAACCTAAGACAGGTAAGAATATCATGATAGAAATGCAAACACGCTTGCCTACAACTCCTAATAAAGCAACCTAATTGCCTATCATATGTGATTAACTCCATGTGACTTGCTAGTTCATGATGTAGTAAGTGCATATCATAGACAAGCAAGAAATTTTCCATAAATGTACGCAACGATTGACTTACTATCCTCATGAAATTATTAGAAGCTTTATCATGTACCAAAGTAAATATCCCTTGTGAAAATCTGTTCCTATATGCTAGCTCAAAGTCTAACCTAGGTATAGGGATTTGATATGTTACCATGGCGTGGTTACATTCTTCTTCCTTGTTACTCACCAATTTCTCTATGTGCTTTGCATCGGTGGATAGTCAATGTATGATGCCCCGTGAATTATTCCTCCATGAAATAAATCCTTGAATTCTTGCAAAAGAGAAATATCCAAATTGGGGAGGGGATTGCTAGTTCTTACTAAAACTCTCTCATACTCGACCTTTCTTGCATATAAGCTCACCCTGAAATTTTCTATCTTATCTAACTTTTCCCTCTCTTTTTTCTCGTGTGGCTCTACTCTTTTTTTCTCACTCTCAGCCACTTTACTTTCTTCTCTCATGCTCTTATTTTTTCGCTCTTTATTTTTATTCTCTTGCTCACTTTTTAGTTTTAATTGGTCCTCATAGACCTGCTGTTGTGTCAAAGGTACAGGCGTAATGGTTTTTCCATCATTCACAGAGTTGTACCAATTTGTGAATCCATCGTTCTCCTATTGTACTGCATGGCCTACCCAACAAGAGATGTCCTGTATGCATTAGAATCACATCACATAACACCTCATCACTATACCGCCCAATGCTGAAGTTTACCAAAGCCCTTTTGGTAACCTGTACCTCACCACGCCTATTCAGCCACTCCAGTTTGTATGGTTGTGGATGCCTCGTAAGAGACAATCTTAACTCATCTACAAAGGTCGTGCTAGCCACATTTCTACAACACACTCCATATATTATCAAACTACAAACCTTATCCTTAATACACTTGGTATGAAACAAGTTCTCCTTTTGCTGCTTTTCATCATCCATCTTCACTTATCATCACTATACCGCCCAATGCTGAAGTTTACCAAAGCCCTTTTGGTAACCTGTACCTCACCACGCCTATTCAGCCACTCCAGTTTGTATGGTTGTGGATGCCTCATAAGAGACAATCTTAACTCATCTACAAGGGTCGTGCTAGCCACATTTCTACAACACACTCCATATATTATCAAACTACAAACCTTATCCTTAATACACTTGGTATGAAACAAGTTCTCCTTTTGCTGCTTTTCATCATCCATCTTCACTTGTGTAGTAAGAGCACGCATTACCACTAATGACTCCCCCACCGGGTACTCTATATAAGTTTTACCTTTAACATCCTCCCACTTAGGCATGCTGTCACTCCCACATCCATTATCTGACTCAATCCCTCCATTTTCCCGAAGAATCATCACCCGTCGATTCGGACACTATGAAGCGATATGCCCCGAACCCAAACACTTGAAGCATTTAATATCCTTCGACCTTCTAATTTGAGACTCGATGTTTGATTTATTTTTAGCCATATCCTCCTTAACCTTAGATATCTCAACCTTTTCTCGGGTCTCCACCCGATCATTCCTATCACCACCACTCCATTTGGGTTCCGTAGTAAACCTTGCTATCCCATTTCGTTTGAGTTACCTTTCCATCTTCATAGCCACGTGCACCATGTCCTCCAACTCTACATAGTGCTACAACTCTACTATATTGGCAATGTCCCTATTCAACCTATTCATAAACCTAGCCATGGTAGCCTTCTGATCCTCCTCCACGTTCGCTCTAATCATCGTAACTTCCATTTCCTTATACTAATCTTCCACACTCCAAGACCCCTAAGAAAGAGTTTGTAATTTTTTATGAAGGTCTCGGTAATAATGTCCTAGTACAAACGATTTTCTCATACGAGCCTTCAACTCTCCCCACGTCTCAATCGGCCTATCCAAATTCCTCATACGGCTAGTCATCAACTGATCCTACCAAATAATGGCGTAATCAGCGAACTCCACTACAGATAACTTTAACTTCTTCTCCTCTAAGTAATTATGGCAATCAAGCACCAATTCCACTTTCTTTTCCCATTCTAAGTAAGCTTCAGGGTCACTGGGACCTTGAAAAGTTGGGAGGTTCAGTTTGATGTTTCCCAAATTTCTATCAATCCCTCGATCAAACCTACCTCCACTATTCCTTATTCATCCCATATCAGCTTCCAAATAATAATCATCACTCCCTATACTCATCGCCTCATCTTCATCATCAAATTCAGGCATGAGGTTCCGTCCTCGCCTATCTCCTCTACCCCCACGAAGAACCCTTTGGGGTGTCTTTCGCCGTTGACTCCAAATCAGGGTTTCATACCTAGCTACATCACCACTAATACGAACAACCGCCAAACCCAACTGATCAAACATATGATGTATAGCCTACATACTATCTATAAATTCTACATAAAACGCCTTCGGCACCGGTTCTTCATCCCTTTTACTCAAGTCTCCCATATTTTTTTTACAAATAATTAAATAACAGAAATTAAATGAAAATGAATAACAAAAAAAAATATTTTACATCACGTGTTTGCACTCATGTATCACTCGAATTTAATTTTTACCCGATAATGAGTTCACCACTCTTGCCTTTTACCGCCCGTCCTCCTTTTTCAATAGCTTGAGAAATAACTAATCTCAATCAAATGGAACACAATTCCCGTAGCGAACACCACCACAAGCACAAGTTTTCGAATATCAACAAAATTTGCATAGATTGAAGTAATGGGCTCAATTTTCAGGAAAAGAAAATAAAATGACTCAAAATTTTTATTTTTTTCTCTATTTTGTTTTGCCTCTAAACGTTCACGAGAAGTAAAGACTTTTTTTGTCTCTTTTGTTTTTTGTCTTTTCTATTTTTTTTTTGGTCGCTTTTTCTTTTTGACTCTATTTTTTATCTCTCTTTTTTAACCGAACTCAATAAAAAATTAATTAATTAATCTAGAGGCAATTAAATGACACAATTATACGAAAATAATAATTAAAAATCAAGAAGAATAAAACTTAATTTCACAAAAATTAATCAACAAAAATTAAAAGGGTAAATGACCTGAATTCTAGAGCCAAACTCTGATACCAATTGATATTTACCCAACCAAGAATCGATAGTGGGATCCTACGAACAAGATGGAACAAACCTAAGAAAGTTAGAAATCACGTCGCACAAAGATCAACCCAACCCATTGTTCGACACGTACCAAGAATCGAGATTACACGTAAGAAATCCGACCCATTGATTACCTAGAACAAGAACCGTGAAGTGGAAACACCCCAAAAGGATTGCGAGACCTTTTGATAGGTTCAAGTTAGAACTTTAAGCCACCAACAATTGGAGGAATAAAACTCTCTGAAATTGTGTATAAATTCTCTCAATTTTCAAATATGTTTTTAATATAATGTATTAAGATCATATTTATATGAAAAACTCTAAAAACCTAAAAGACACAAAATAGAGTCCAAGATATGCTAAAAGATGTGGAAAAATCTAGAGTTTTAGGAAAATAAAGAAACTGCCAAAATTTTAAAATCGCGACTAAAATTATAGCCATGTGGCCACATGGTTTATTCCCATGCGGTCGCATAGGCGACTCAAATCTGCCCCTTCAGCTTTCAGTAAATAGTCATGCGACCACATAGTTCTCCAATTTGCCTCCACACTTCATTTCTTGATTCTGACACGTTCAAGCTCATTTCGACCCTCGACCCCAACATGGAACTTAACCCCAAGCTTGCTAACTCTCCCATTGTGGACTCTGTGGCTTGACCAAGTGTTTGCACGACCTTTTTACCTCAATTCGATCCTCAATTCATTCCCGAGGTCTACCTCAACTTCTTAACACTCCTCGATCATTTTCTCCTTTGATGCCCATCCTAGGTCACATCATTAAAGCTCATCTAGAGAGACTAGGTCACGAATAAGGATGATCCTTATAAGTTTAGATCGACATCCCTTGAATTGTGCCGTAAGGTTTAACTTCTAAGCTTCAAATAACATAGTAAAGTACGAGGCAATGATAGTCAATCAAAAATTAGCAAAGTCGATAAAAGTGAAAGAGGCAAAGGTTAGCAGCGATCCCCAACTTTTAATGAATTGAGTGGATGATAGTTTGTCATAAGGGACAAAAATACGATGGTGTATCTGAAACATATCATGGATTTACTACCGAACTTTGACAAGTTCAAAATCCTTCTAGTCTTCCATACAAAGAACATCGTCGACTAAACTGGCTTGTGATAATTGAGCTACGGAAGGTAATTTTAATAAGTATTTGGAGAAGCCTCAATCAAGGTCGAGATGAGGTAATAGTTATTAGCTAACCGCGCAAGTGTACGAAAGATTTCTCGGATTACTTGGTGACTAGAGGCTCCATTTTCTATCCGATCTAGGCTAAGAATCTAAAGTTTAGCAGCCTGTTTTATACTAAGGGATAAAATCTTGTTTAAAAGAGGTATTTGTACACATTTTCTATGTTGTGTCAAGAGAACGAGGCCAAATACCTATTGCATGTGATACATAAAGGCATATGTAGTAAACACAAAGGGGGTTTGTCTATGGCCATTTTCCAAATGGAGATATACCTTGAGAGTTTACTACTAAGAGATGAGTTGAAGCCCATTACATAATAGTGGCTATTGACTACTTCACTAAAAGGGTCGAACTCGAGCCAATAATCATGCTCACCAAGACCAATACAACCAAATTCATATGGAAGAGCATAGAGTGTAGATTTAGTCTCAAACAATGGAAATGAGTTTGAGAAACAAAGGTTCAGAAAACTATGTGATTACGATGGAATTTAGAAATAGTTCTCAATCCCTTACCATTCACAAACACATAGTCAAGTCAAAGCTGTTAATAAAATCGTTAAGTAAGCTCCGAAAAAAAACTTGATTCCTTAAAAGGATCTTCAGTTGACGAGCTTTACAATGTCTTATGGGCCTACCACTCTACCAGTAAAATGGTTATAAGCAAAATCTCATTTTTCTCAACCTATAGTACTGAGGCTGTGGTACCGATGAGATTGGAATCCCTTCTCATTGATGTAACTTGTATAATTAGGTGGTGATTGATATGGCGATGTTGAGCAAGCTCGACCTTTTAGATGAAGTGATAGGAATGTAAAATGCATATTTTTTCTCCTAATTTTATGTGTTCATATGATTAATCAATGTCAAAATGTTCTCATTACATTTATATTTTGGTTTAAGTGGCAATTCTATGGATATGACATAATTTGAAAGAAATAAGCAAATAATGACCAAAATGAAAGAAAGCGGAAGTTCGAGAACTAAAGTGCAAATACTCTAAACTTGTGTCGAACCTCAAGATGAAGATTCGAGAGTGTTAGAGGTCAATTGGATGAAATAAGATATCAAAGGGATGAAATATCGTGAAAATATGATCACACATCAATTTTCAATCGAATAAGTTATGCACTGATTTTCAGCCTCATGTTGAGACCCATTTTTGACATGGTAAACGATCGAACTAGAAGATTGTATCTGAAGTAATGTATCCCTTTAAGTTAACTTTCCAAAGCATCTTGAATCGTCTCAATCGGATATCGGGAAAGAAAGATATGACCAAAACAGTGAAGGCTATCGGGAAAAAAAGATTTTTAAGTCTATGCGGTCACATAGCTTTAAACTCCATGCGGTCGCATCTATGGTTTCAGGGAACTTCAGGGCATGTTTTAACTCTTCTATGCGACCGCAACACTTTGTACTATGCGGTCGCATAGTTCATCTGCAAGGCAAAAATTTTGATTTTCGAATTTAAGTCAGCCACTTATGGAAACAGCTATTAATATGCGATTTGCAACCCTAGAACGCACGCAGAACGGACAGAACGCCTCTCAACTTTATTCTTCTCAATTTTTCTCTTAGATTCATGAATTGTAACTAAACTGTTACACTTGGTCGAAAGAAATTAAAGCCTCGAAACCACATATTGTGAGATCTAAATAGTTTTTCTTATTGTTTAATTCTTATTTTGCGTATTGAATATTCTTCTACACTTATTTCTATTATTGTTATGTTTAATTGCTAAGAGGCCTACTAGTTTGTTATTCGTTACAAACTACCGCTAAGTTAAATATCAAATCCGTAATTGTTTGATTCTTTTAACTTGTGTAGCGCTAGGATTTGATGATTTTATGCGATAGAGGTTTTTGAATCTTAAGAAGAATGTTTAAATAGATTGAATGCAACCGCTGATATTTGTGNTTTAATTGCTAAGAGGCCTACTAGTTTGTTATTCGTTACAAACTACCGCTAAGTTAAATATCAAATCCGTAATTGTTTGATTCTTTTAACTTGTGTAGCGCTAGGATTTGATGATTTTATGCGATAGAGGTTTTTGAATCTTAAGAAGAATGTTTAAATAGATTGAATGCAACCGCTGATATTTGTGTTATCTAGTTCATCGATTTCTCTATTGTGTAAAGCTGTTATTAAATTGAATCTTAAGCGCTGGTTTGAGATTATTTAATAATTAGGGTTAATTAGAGCGCTGGTTTCTAACTAACTAAAATTAAGGAGATATAGAAAAATTATTCCAACGATTAATATTCGAAATATGAATTAAATTATCCTTGCATCTATAATCAATTGTGGATTTTTTACGGTGGATATTAACTTGGACCAAGTTAGTCTTTTGATTATTTTCGTTAATTTAATTTTCATTATTATTAATTTCTTTATTTACAATTGTTGCATACAAAACCCCCAAAACATTGTACGAAGCATAAAATATTGAATTACACACTCTTCGTGGGATCGACCCTTACTTCCATTGCTACATTAGTTTTTAGAGGTTAAGGTATTATTTTTGGGTGCCTACGACAGCACACCAAATTTTGGCGCCGTTGCCGGGGAGTGGTGCTAATTT
>CAIGRN010058675.1:0-33981 GCA_903798345.1 Fraxinus anomala
AACAAGAAACTCCCCGACCTCCAATCCACCACCATTTGCACCTCAATCCATAACCACCACCACATGTACTACATCACCACCACAACCATTCGCAACCCACGATCACAACCTACACCACAACCCACCATTATTAAAATCGGTAATGTACCACCATCGTCACCTCCTGCAATGCACCATTGCCACAATCACCAGTAGCCACTAGTTTTCACATCATCCCCCACCCCAACCATTTTCAGCACCATAGAGAGAGAGAGAGAGACTGAAAAAGGACTACATTACAGCCTCTCTCTAACAACTATGTACCTCTCTAACAACTATGTAGCGTCTCGCACCACTGCCTCCACCCGTAACTCCAAATTTATCGCATCTGGAGAAGACAGTAGGAATAAGATGGTGGTTGGAGAAAGACGATGGTGAGAGAAGATGGTGGTCGGAAGAAGACGACGACCGAATCTATAGAGAGAGAAAAAGTGTTGTTGTATGGAGAGAGATATTATTTTTATTTATTTATTTATTTTGAAGGAAAAGAATTGAAAGAATGGGAAAGAACACATCTAGAATGAAGATATTTACTTTTGGGTGGGTACATGTGCATGTACAGGGGTGGGGGTGGGGGTGGGGGTGTTAAGAGAGAGAGAGAGAGAGAGAGAGCATTTAATGAATAGAAATGAAAACAATGGAAACTGTTAATATAATATATATTTTATACATAATAATAAATTTAATTAGTGATGCGTAGTAATGCCGTAAGCCCGAGCATGAGGTCATTGCCCGAACTCAGCCCACTTCAATTACGCTAGGTCTAAGCTCGGGCTTAGGCTTGAGGTCAGGCTTATCACATAGGTCGGGCTTCAAGCACTTTCGTCTAGTCTCCTTGACCTTATCTTACATCTTTTAGAAGCCATAATCCTATTTTGACTATAAGTCCCTACTTTTTCTATCTAAATACAAACTGCCAACCTGTCAGAAATTTGACTCTAACTCAAATTGTGCACTTCTAACATAACACAAACACTTTGTATGACAAGTATAAGGACTACAGAAAGTTGGATCCTTTTAGGACTCCATCTCCAACACCTATAAATACATGACTCAGCCTCATTATTCAAGTACATTTTTTTATTAATATTTCAGCATACAATCTCTTACACAATTCTTCTTTCTAACTTAAGTATCGGAGGGACGACGATGACACACCTCGACGCCTTTGTTTCAGGTATTAAAGATCAGATCATGCGAAATTCAATCAGTCAGTTCGAGTTTATTCAAGTGCAAGTTTTTGTTAGCATCAATTAGTACCTGATTTTTGAATAAAATTTTTAATAATCTATTTTTGATAATAGAATGTTAATTTCGTGTAATTTTCTCTTTACCTCAAATCTGATTTTTTTTGGCATGACGTTCCTTGGTCCACATCCTGCTATTTGGTGTTGTCAATATAAACATGTTAAACATTATAAAAGTTCCTGCTATTTGGTGAAATAAAAAGTTGTTTTTTCTATTTCATCAAAATCAAATATCAATTTAATCACACATAATTATTGTTCATTTAATAACAACGAGTTTAGTAGGATCCAATACTATTATTACTAACCTGACCTTTTCTGCAAAACCTATCGACACAAATTCTCGTGTTTTTGCCTCCTCGTAAAAAAATACCCAACATTGTCACAAAGAGCATAATATTTTCTACAATTCAGTCACATAAGCCATTCTAAGGACAAACTCAAGCATAAACTTTACAAAAATGTTTTTGTGTTTCAAAGTACAAAATCATTAAAAATTCCAACTCATTTGAAAGCCAAATCAACCAATCTATTTTAACATAAACAAGTTTATTATCTCAAGAAAATGTAATGTTTACATCTTACAACAAGATGGATCTTAATTTCAACCTTCACAAACTACATTTTTATTTGATAATCCACCTTAAATTCAAAGAGAAAACACAGCAAAACAGAACAACAAACACAACCCCTTCAAATTTTAATCAACTTCCTCAATCTTAGGACCGGCACCGCCACCAGTGTTACCGGAGCTGGCATTCCCGTAACCAGCTCCCGGCATGTCACCACCCATAGGCATGTCTCCGGCACCACCCTGGTACATCTTAGCAATAATAGGATTACACAAATTTTCCAAATCCTTCAGTTTATCCTCAAATTCATCAACCTCAGCCAACTGATTCCTGTCCAACCATTCAACAGCCTCGTCAATAGCCTTCTCGATCTTCTGCTTATCCGAGGAATCCAATTTCCCTCCAATTTTCTCATCTTTTATAGTATTCTTCATATTATACGCGTAATTCTCCAGCGCATTCTTAGCCTCCACCTTCTTCTTCAAGGCCTCGTCTTCAGCCTTGTACTTCTCAGCATCTTGTACCATTTTCTCAATCTCTTCCTTACTCAACCTTCCCTTATCATTCGTGATCGTGATCTTGTTCTTTACACCCGCAGTCTTGTCCTCAGCCGATACATTCAAAATCCCATTAGCATCAATGTCGAAACACACATTGATCTGAGGCACACCCCTTGGCGCAGGAGGAATCCCCTTGAGCTCAAATTTCCCAAGAAGATTGTTGTCTTTAGTCATAGGCCTCTCTCCTTCATACACTTGAATTAGCACGCCAGGCTGATTATCGGAGTAAGTCGAGAAAACTTGCTCTTTCTTGGTCGGAATTGTGGTGTTTCTTGGAATCAAAACTGTCATTACACCTCCAGCAGTTTCAATTCCAAGACTGAGAGGTGTTACATCAAGAAGCAATAAATCTTGAACTTTTTCATTGCCTTCACCACTCAAAATTGCAGCCTGGACGGCAGCCCCATAAGCCACAGCCTCATCTGGATTAATACTCTTGCAAAGCTCCTTACCATTAAAGAAATCTTGCAAGAGTTGCTGCACCTTCGGAATCCTTGTTGATCCACCAACAAGAACAACATCATGAACCTTGCTCTTGTCAATCTTGGAATCCCTCAAGCATTTTTCCACAGGCTCCATACATTTCCTGAACAAATCCATGTTCAGCTCCTCAAATCTAGCCCTTGTAATTGTTGCATAGAAATCAATACCCTCGTACAATGAATCAATCTCAATCGTTGTCTGAGTAGTTGAAGAAAGTGTCCTCTTTGCCCTCTCGCAAGCCGTCCTTAGCCTCCTCAAAGCCCTGGCATTGCCACTGATATCCTTCTTGTGCTTCCTCTTGAACTCCATCACAAAATGGTTCACAAGCCTGTTGTCAAAATCTTCTCCCCCCAAATGGGTGTCTCCCGCGGTGGCTTTTACCTCGAAAATCCCTTCCTCAATAGTCAACAATGAAACATCAAAAGTACCTCCACCAAGATCAAAGATCAGCACATTCTTTTCACCAGTTCTTGAAGCTTTCTTGTCCAAACCATATGCAATTGCTGCCGCAGTCGGCTCGTTTATAATCCGCATCACATTGAGCCCAGCAATGGCACCAGAATCCTTCGTAGCTTGTCTCTGCGAATCATTGAAATAGGCAGGAACAGTAACCACAGCATTCTTTATAGTTTGCCCCAAGAAAGCCTCTGCAATTTCCTTCATTTTTGTCAAAACCATTGAAGAAATCTCCTCCGCCGAGAACTGTTTCTCCTCACCCTTGTACTGAACAACAACCATGGGCTTGTCACCAGGGCCTGGAATCACCTTAAACGGCCAGAGCTTCATGTCACTTTGAACAGAAGGGTCGGAGAATCTCCGTCCGATGAGGCGTTTGGCATCAAAAACGGTGTTTTGTGGGTTCATTGCCACCTGATTCTTAGCCGCATCGCCTATTAACCTCTCAGTATCTGTGAAAGCAACATAAGATGGGTTTGTTCTGTTGCCTTGATCATTGGGAATAATCTCCACTCGATCATTCTGCCACACCCCAACACAACTGTATGTTGTACCGAGATCAATACCAATGGCCTTGCCCTCAGTTTTCGCCATCAAAAGTTGATTTTTCTTAAACTAGAAACAAGATTTTTGAATTCTTGAATGTGAAGAGTGATTTCTTGGATTGTTTGCCGAATGTGTGTTGATAATGAAGATTCAGCATGGGGTTGCGGTATATATATATATCTTGTGGGTGGAGGGTGGGTGGATCGAGGAGGTTCGAGAGAGAGAGATTGGGAAGAACCAGATTGTTCTTCGTTGGTTAGGCCAAAAGGCCAACCAGAGAGTTCTGGAGAACGCGGGAAAATGCTCAAAACGCCCCAAGTCGGCCGGGTAAAGACCTGATTTATTGAAAGAGTACAATAACGCAATGTCAAAATGAAAAAAATTATAAAAAATTAAAATTAAAATTTGAATGATATGTGACTCATGACATGATAAATGATTGTCACCTCTCATCAAAATTAAAACATGTCACAATCACTTATACATAGTTGGTAGGTCAATATCCTATATTAAAATTACATATACAAAATCTTATATCAAGTATAACCTATTTTTGACCAAAATAATAATAATAATAATAATAATAATAATAATAATTAAAAATTAAAACTTAATTTGTCAGTACCATGTTGATATTTAAATTTAAATTATTTTTTTAAAACTTTTTAATTACACATTCTCCAAAAAATATTATTACAAATTATATTTTCCTAAGTTTAAGTCCACCAAACATGAGCCTAATTACATAAGAGGGACGGCTTCCAAATCTATATAAAAATCGAATGCGATAGATTTTTATAATATTTATATCGGGACTTTTGATCATCAGACTAGGACCTTTGGATTACTAGGCCCTGTTTGGTACACATTCTTAAAAAAATTTATTATTTCAAAACTCATTTTCAACCATACATTTTTCAATAAGATAATATTACAAGCAAATTCAAAATTTTTCCTTATTTTTAACCACATATTTTCAATCACATCACATCATGAAATACATTTTCTTTTCTATAATGTGCATCCAACACCCCCTAGATCTTCGGAAGGGAGAGGGTCCTGGTAGGTTTGAGAAGTGAAATGGTGAATAGTGGTGGCTTTGATTTTCATTGATTTTTAAAATTATATTAATAGTTTGGTTTTATTTTAAATAGTTTTTCGTTATCGAAAATGGTTCAAAATCGAATCGTTCATAGGTTCTCATGATCCGAAACCATGGTTTTAAAACCAAAGCTTTGATTCAATTTTGGAGTTTTGTTTTTTGTTCAACCTTGTCAACGACCACAAAAAAAAGATCAACGGAGCATTATGATCATATTTGTTATGTAGTACTAATAGAACTCGATAAGATAATTGACAATATTTTAGTTCATCATTTCTCATATGTACACCCATGTTTGATACACATTAAAATTTTCATTTTCATTGTTTTACTCATTTTCAACCACACAATCTTCAATAAAATAATATTTTCCATCACATCAATAACTTTTTTTTTTCAACTACATATTCTTCATCAATCTACTATTTCAAAATACATTCTTTCAAAATAAAGTGGTTCAAACACACCCGTAATAATTCTATATAAACCAACTTTAATTGAAAATATATAGACTATCATCTTGAACTATTTCATCTAACCACTTAAGTTTTAAAAAAACGAGACTTATTTAAATTTAGTCTTTAACATACTCCACATGCAGACATGATTCAATCCCAATTTTATAGACGGGTGGTGCAAAGATTTCAATCTAAAACTTGTAGTGGTACCATATTGAATCAACTCAATTAACAACTCGACCTTACTAGCTCGGCAATTGGCGAGTTTCCCGGGCTTATAGTAAGAAAGTGCACATCATTGGAAATGATATTTCACTACAAACTGTTTAACAAGGAAACTGCAAAATGGAAGCCCTACAAACTAAGTTCAACCAGTAAGATGGTTTATTAAGCAAGATTCATCACCAACTAAAGTAATTAATTGATTGAGTTTATATAAAAAACAAACAATTATAACATAAAAATCCTTTCATGAAACCGGGGTGCCCTCAAACACCGGGAAAATAAGGGGAGCTGAGCCCTGAAAATATGAAAAGATTTAACGATTTAAGTTTACCATTTGAAAGAGTAGTAAGAAAATGAGAACAAGCGAAGAATAGGAGGACTTGCGTCTATTCATTTCACCTTGAAGAAGAAGAGAACTACAACGGTGATCTCAAGTCTCTCAATCTATAACTATACCTAATAAATCCATCCATTATATATATGTCGTTCATGAGAATATTAGGACAAATTTATAGTACGTCAATTCGTGGTTGAACAAAGAGAATCTGCACTAGCTATGCAATGCAACTTATGAGTGAGAATTAAAAAGGGAAAATAGAAACAGTACCATAAATTGAAGAAAAGCTACATCTGGCTGAAAACTAGAATTATTCTTATTCTATTAAACTATTCCTAGTACTTAAGTAAACAATAGCCTGTACATAATCAATTGAACATAAACAAAGAAAAATTGAACTCGATTTTTCACCATCAAAATTGTATCATTATCTCATCAAATACATAGCTAGCCTCCCGCAGGAATCATATCATATCCTGGTTTGTTTTTTGACGAAATCTGTATCGATGACTTGATTGATTGGTCGAACCCAGCATCAGAGATGGAGCTCTTGACAGCCTCAGTTTCTTCTTCTTCTGATTTTCTTTATTGAAATTGGATATGAGTTCGTCCTCAACATCTTCTTCAGACTCCTCCCCAGCATCGAAGCTAAAACAATCTTGAGACGAGCTACTATTTAATTCATCATCACTTTCATATACTAACAGAATAGACTCAATCTCATTCAAATCTTCTACCTCCTCGAATTCTTCATCCTCGTCACCATCGTCGCCCAAGCCTTCTAAAAATGGATGATTCAACAACATTTCTGCTGTCAATCTGAACATTGGTTTCCTGACAAAGCAACCCTTAAGAAAATCCCTTGCCTCCTTTGATATATTATTCTGAAAATTTGGCAATACGCACCCTTCTTTGATCTTACGAAGAATATCCTCTGCATTTGATTCCTTTTCCCCATCCCAAGGAGTTTTCCCTGTTAACATCTCAAGAACAATACACCCAAATGCCCAAATATCAGAAGGAAACTCTTGCACATTATCCACCACAGCCTCCGGAGCCAAATATTCTGGAGTACCCCTCAAATAAGGCTCCAATTTCCTCTTCTTGTTCCCCTGCACCCTCTTCGCCAACCCAAAATCGCCAATTTTCGCCCTAAACTCATAATCCCCCGTTCTTTGGCCACTATGAACAAGTAAAACATTATCTGGTTTTAAATCACAATGAACATAACCAATGCCATGAATATGATTTAACCCTTGAAGTATAGACCTTGCATATACCCTAACTTCGGATTCAGACAATCCATTGCCACCCAATTTCTTGATTCTATCCGATAATGTTCCACCAGAACAATACTCCAAAAGCAAATTATACGCCATCACACCATTCTCCCCGATTGTTGTCTCTTCACCTATACACCTAATTATATTAGGGCAACCTTTTACATTGCTGTATACCTCCCTCTCCTTCTGAATTGAACCAGAAACAGAAACCTCAGCAGATTTTACAGCCATCACAGAAGGAAAACAGCTGTATTTTGATCTGGGATTCTTCGAAGTAGCCAAATAAACACGCCCAAAACCCCCTTTTCCTATCATTGCACCCCTAAACCATGCAATCCCATCTCCATATTTTGGTGAACTTTTTTCTTGAACCTCTTCTTTTCCCTTCCAATCCATTGTACCTTCTCCTATATATCTATCCTCTATACCTATTTCTCGAATTTTTTTGAAACTGGATCAAATACAATCCTGAATTTGAAACCTCAAGTAATTCAATTGAACGTTTCTGAAAATAAATGAAGAACCCTATTAGTTAAAAAGAGTGGGGTAAAAGAATTAAACAGGCGCGTTTCTTAGGAGGACATACAACGAAAACAAGTTTCTATTATATAACGGGAATAACGGTCATGTGAAGCATGGGTGATATCTTTTACGAAAAGGATAACCCATTTTGGTAAAACATCAGATAATATTTATTTCTTTACAACAAGTCTGCTACGAAGAATCTTCATCTAAATTATAAATGTAATAACCCTCTATGGACGTCACCTCGAAAATGGATTTTATGAGCTACCTAATCCAAGATGATTAGAAGAAGATAACCAATATCATTCTAAAATAAATAGTTATGTCTTTTACAATTACACCGTTGTTTACATTATGGCACGTAGCAAAACGTCGTTGGATAATTGAAAAAATACTTTTCCAGCTCACATTTTTTTGGAAAATAAAGGGGATGTCAAAATTGTTATAAAGAAATAAATGTAAATTTAGCATTATTGTGACTTTTATGAGCGATTTAAGAGATTCGAAAAATTAGAGTGCGTTTGTTTTGCTGTTTTTAGTTTTGTAAAACACTAAAAACGTTTGTCTTTAACATCTATGATAGTCAATTTTTATCTAGGTAACTTTTGATAATCAAAAACTTCTA
Source organism: Fraxinus anomala (assembly GCA_903798345.1). NCBI lineage: Eukaryota > Viridiplantae > Streptophyta > Magnoliopsida > Lamiales > Oleaceae > Fraxinus > Fraxinus anomala. The sequence goes on from CAIGRN010058675.1 coordinate 8,459, forward strand.
CTTTACACGGGGAAAAAATGTTATAACATTTATAAGATAATTGAATTTCTAGTTCAAGGTAAAAAATTGATCGCAATTCGGAGTTGTCAGTTGAAAGTTATGCATGTGTAACTGAGAGAATAAACTTGGACGAAAATTTTAAACTAGGGACCAAGATATTAAAAGCTAAAGGACCGCGACCATTTAATGCTTGACTAAGGCCACAATGAGGCAAATATTTTCCCATTAGTCTCATTGAGGCAGCAGTAGCATAGTGTGGCCTCAGTGAGACCCGTCTGAGACAGCTTACCTCCCCTTTTTTTTTTAAATTCATTTTCAACCACATATTCTACAATAAAATAATTTTACATGTAAACCCAAAAAATTTTCGTATTTTTTAACCACAAATTTCTCCAAAAAAATCATTGTTTTTTCCCAAAAAATGGTTTGCAAACAGTGGCTTAGGAAATCTTGTTTCCTAAATCAATTACACTTCGAGGATTTAGGGATATGACTTCCAAGGCAAGTAAACTACTATATAAAGATCAAATCTAGATTTAAAAAAAAAAAAAAATACATCTGAGATATCAAAGAAAACACATCAAAATTCATGTTTTAGGAGAAATCAAAGGGAGGACTCAAGAAACTCATGGGAATTCAAGTATAAAGATGTCCAGGCTCTTGAAATTGAAGATTGTTGAAATTCATTCTATCTTCTAATTCTTGAATTTACTGGTTGATATCTATGTCGACTTATTCATGTCTTGATTTTTGCATCATGTTTCTTGGCTAGATTATTTGTTAGTACGAGTGATGTAGCTAATTTACTTCTACTCGTCTTGATTCAATATTAGGGTTTTCCATTATATGAATTGGGTTGAATTGACAAGATTGATTTATTTTCATGTTTGCTAATGAGAATGAAATGACATTATATTCGTTGCATGTTAAATCGGGAGATTACATGTTAGAACATCCAATCTTGCTTTTAATGATTTTGTTATTAAAATTGAAAAATTTCTACATATTCATGCGGTTATCCTATATTCTTATGTATCACTTTTATCAAACTATTAACCGGCAAAACAAGTTTTAGTTATCAAAACATGATAGGTTACAAATGTTGAATACAAGATCCTAGTACTTTTGTGATTTGATTAATTCCAAGTTTTGGTTTGCTTGTTAAATTTAGTTGATAATTAGATATTGTTAAAATCAAAACTCAATTCATTGGTTGTGTGTGATTAATTAAGATTAATTTTAATTAAAGCTAATAAGTAGATAATCAATCATAGTGTGTGTTCGACGCTCTACTAATTATTATATTACTTAATGATCATCCACTTGCAAGATAAAATTCATAACTTTTACCTACCTTTTAACCAAAAATTTCTTGGAATCCACTACTTATAATCACTTTTAAGTATTGACAAACATGTGCTAAAACTTCATTATAAGTTGCATGACCATCATCGCTTTCACCAACCATAATTGCCACGATAATTTTCTACTTAAAAGTCAAATATGGGAAGAACTTTATGAGTTTTAGATTCATGAACCTGAATATTTAGTCTGGTTTTGTAGGATTTGCTCATGGATCTGGTTTAGAATTTGACAAGGAAAAATTGATTAAAATTAAGGCTGTTAGGAAATGGACAAACCCAACAACTGTATTCAACATGGACCTTACCCAATTTTAACAGGCCCCTCTAGTAGCGATGTTATTAACGTTGACAAACCCAACAACTGTATTCAACATTTGACACTAATAGCACTAAAGCGATGTTATTAACGTTGTGAACACTTCCTGCACTCACGAAAACGTGTCCCCTTCACAATGCTTTAGTTACTTGCATATTTATGCTTTCTTTAGTTTATCATTCGAAATTGTTACTTCTAAGAGTAAGTATACTATAATAAGACAATATTTTAAATGTTTGAATTTATTGATATATGAGTGGTTAAGGTATCATTTGTCGTGAATGATTAATGTATCACTCGATCTTTCTTCGATAAACTCGAATGCTCATCATTCTTGTCAAATAGTTTGGCATTCTGTATACTGACGGCATTCTCACCTTAAATAACTGGTGGTTCAACATCATCAGTTTATAATTCTTTTGAAATGATATTCTATGACAATAATACAATTTAGTTGCAGATTTTACATCAAGAATGAAAATGAAAGCGACAAGAAGATAACTAACCAATCGTGCTACTTGTACAACTTTTTTACAACTTCATTTTAAAAATTATTTTTTCAATCAACAACACGAATCTTGACAACACACAAATTGTGAAACTAATTGTCAACAAAGGTTGTACAACTAGCTTTGACAATTACCATAATGGAAGAACATTACCCACTTAGAGCTGGTTTTGCAACACTTTTGGAAAGTCAAAAACTATTTTTGAAATTAAGAAGCTGTTTTGAAATATGTTTAGATAATTTTACAAAAATGTTTTATCCAACTAAAGAGCATTTAGAGAACATGCACAAGATAGCTTCTTCACGAAGCTCGTCCACAAGAAGTAAAAGGAAAAAAAGAAATACTGCCAAACTTTTAGATTCATTAAAACTAAGTTATGAGAGTTATAAAAAGGAAATGAATACAAGCAAAAGACACACCGCTCCAAGTTTTTTCACTATGGAGAGAAGAACCAGTGTAGAATATGATTAACTTCTGTATTCCAATAGCTAATGCAATGCAACTTCTGGCAAACAAGGAATAAAATGGAAGCGTTGATTTAGCAATGCATTCCATTCTAAACAAATTGAAACAATGAAAATGGAAACTAAAACAATAAAATGAATTGAAGAAATGCTACAAGTTAGCAGAACGCTAAAATCAATCTAATGCATCAATTCTTAGTATATTTAGGTAAAAGTATAACCTATAAACCATCAATTGAACATACAACAGAGCAAAATTGAACTCCCTATCCCGCCACCAAAATTGATTCCATCTAGCTAGACACCTGCAGGAATCGTATGAGAAACTGGATATTGTCGCTCAGTTTTTGATGATATTGATGGTTTGATTGGTTGATCAAATCCTGAATCAATGATGGAGCTAGCGACACCCTTGGTTTCCTCTTCTTTCAATTTTCCTTCGTCAAAATGGGATACGATTTCACCCTCCACGTCTTCTTCAGACAAATAATCGAAGAAATCCTCCCCAGAATCAAAGCTACAATAATCTTGAAATGAGCTACTACTTAATTCATCCTCACTTTCATACACTAACAAAATAGCTTCAATCTCATTCAAATCTTCAACCTCCTCAAATTCTTCAGCCTCATCCTCGTCGTCGCCCAAACCTTCTAAGAACGGATGATTCAACAACATTTCTGCAGTCAATCTAAACATTGGTTTCCTCACAAAGCAACCCTTAAGAAAATTTCTTGCCTCCTTAGATATCTCACTCGGAATTTTTGGCAATTCGTGCCCGTCTTTAATCTTACAAAGAATGTCCTCTGCATTTGATTCCTTTTCCCCATCCCAAGGAGGTTTCCCAGTTAACATCTCAAGCACAATACACCCAAATGCCCAAATATCAGAGGGAAACTCTTGCACATTATCCACTACAGCCTCCGGAGCCAAATACCGTGGAGTACCCCTCCAATAAGGCTCCAGTTTCCTCTTCTTGTTCCCTTGCGCCCTCTTTGCCAACCCAAAATCGCCAATTTTTGCCCTGAACTCAGAAACCCTGGTTCTTCGACCACTATGAACAAGTAAAATATTATCGGGTTTTAAATCACAATGAACGTAACCAATGCCATGAATATGATTTAACCCTTGAAGTATAGACCTCGCATATACCCTAACGTCGGATTCAGACAATCCTTTGCCACCCAATTTCTTGATTCTATCCGCTAATGTTCCACCAGAACCATACTCTAAAAGCAGATTATACGCCATCACACCATTCTCCCCCATTGTTGTCTCTTCACCAAAACACCTAATTATATTAGGGCATCCCTTGACATTGCTCAAAACCTCCCTCTCCTTCTGAATTGAACCAGAAACCGAAACCTCTGCCGATTTTACAGCCATCACAGACGGCAAACAGCTGTATTTTGATTTGGGATTCTTCAAAGTAGCCAAATAAACACGCCCAAAACCCCCTTTTCCTATCATTGCACCCCTAAACCATGCAACCCCATCTCCATATATAGGCTCACCCTTTTCTTGAACCATTGTATCTATTTCTCGAATTTCCTTGAAATTCGATCAATAACAAAACCTCACAATTTCTCACTTTTTGACAAGGAAAGGGAACGAAACAACCCTATTAGCTAACTTTGAGTTTTCTCTTCTGTTTCTGGGACTGTTTAGGTAATATTTACTTTAGGGCTTAGATAAATAACAATCTAGGTGAGGTGAGGTGAGGTGAGGTGGGGTGGGGTGGGGTGGGGGAGTTTCTTAGAAGGAAATACGACGCAAAAAGGAGTTTTATCAGTAGAAAAATATTATAACAGGAATAACGGTCATGTGTGATTTCTTTGGGCAATTGACAAGTTGGAATAGTCAGAGACTCAACGCTGTCATACGAAGACTGCTATTACAAGCCATAATCTGAGTGGATTTTGCCAACCCATTTTCTGTTTACTATTCCTGATATCAACAAGGAATGCAATTATGCAAGGATGTAAAGACTCGTCAACAATTAAAACTGACTTTTCACTTATAAGCTAATTAGCCAAACGTTCGCTGTCTTAGCTACCCATGGTTGGTGTCCTCTTATAAAAGTCAAATGCGGTAATAACTTTGGAAAGGTTTTAGATTTATGAACCTCATTAGGTAGGTTGATTGGTTTTGAAGGTTAAACTATTGTAAATGTTGAAGACAATTGAAATAAATATTCATTCGACAAAGTTTGTTGAGATTATAAGTTGATGAATCACATGAAACGTACAATTAAAAAGTGGATAAAATGTGCATTTATAAATAAAGTTTGTCTAGCTTATCAAAGAAGCTTTTTAAATCATGGGCTTAATCAATTTTAAATTTTGAGACGATGAAGTTCAATTTAATTGTATCAGTCGAGAGAAAGTAAACATTAAAATGCTAAGAATTGTCATATGGGATGATAGGGAATGAATCCCTTATTTTGTTTTTACGCTAATTGAATGGGGTGGATGAGAAATTTGGGCACATGCAGATGTTCTGTGATCCAGATCATGTAAGTGTTGATGGCGGATTATTAATAATTTTCACTACTCAGGGACCGCTCGTTTTACAAGGGAAGGAAAATGTTCCGACACAGCCACATGTTTTAGCAAATTTTGGTTTTCAAGTTAAGCCTATAAACAAGTGGTGGGTTCAAGGAAAATGATGGCAAATGGCACTGAAATGTGGATGAGAATAGATTTTACATATTCAGCACGCAATTTTACATATTTTTTCTCAGTAATAACAATGCACTGTACCAAACATATACTATATATAAGTCCCATCTCTTGAAGTGACATGAGACTCAAGTTAATCAGCTGGCAAACATATGTAAAGGTGCAAACAAGGATTTCTAACATATATTCTAAGCTCGATTAAAAATTCAATATCTATGCATGTAGCAAGAATGTCTCCATGAATCATACCTAACTCCTGCTAGTAACTCTCTTAAGTTCTACTTTGTTCCTTCACAAAAGTTAGGAAACATTTTTTATCAATTTGTTTTCTGGTATTAGCCCAAAAAGGTGAAGCAAAAATCGAGAAACTTCAAGTTTCACCAATGGCACAAGGAATGCAAGGAGGACTTTTTGATTGGTCATGAGGCGTAATTTTTTGTAAACAGTGGTCGTGAAATGCATGTCCGCAGGGAAGAACAGCAACGGCCGGTGAGACAGCGGGCTGATGTATTGGACCTTCTGGTGTGAATGAGAGATCCCTCTTGCATAAGAGGCAATTTTGTCCTGATGGCTTAGGAGGTTCCTCCAAACCTGCAAACGTGTTTTAAGAGTCAGTTACTGTACTAAAATTGACATTATAGCGACCCATTAAAAAAATAAATTCTGCCGGTTTAGCATAACATAGATCTTGTGCATTTCTTGTACAACTTAGCTTAGCATAAAAAGGGGGAAGTAAATGAAGTCTACCCGACTATCAGCTCACTTATCTAGAACCTCACATAATATTATGTAAATTGACAATCAAACTGCACAGAGTTAATATACTTGCAGCTGTGAGGTTTTCGTAAAGTACGCTAATGAGCAATGACGTGTATAATAAAAAGTGAGGCATATTACACCAAAAAAGAAGATAGTCTCAAGAACTTTACCGCGACCAAGCCACAATCAAGATACGAGCAAAACAACTCAAGCAGAATAAAGTGGGCTGGAATTTGAAAATAACAAAATTACATGATAAGCTTATGGAGGACAGTGTCCAAGTCGCAGCAAATACACAAATTTTTAAAATAACAAAACTACCCAGATCAATTATGTCAAAAAGTGATTGCAAGTGAAAGGGATAATTCAGATACCTTGCCATTTTATATGAAGAGGAACAGCAGGAACAGGTGGTGGAATATACTTCTGTTGGTAAGATCCAGAATGATGTTTAACAGGTTGAGGAACTATCTTCCTGCGTTGAACTAATGGAGCAGCTGGAGAATTTTCAGTTGCTCTTCTTTTAAGAGATGGCCGACAAAGAACATTAGAAGCCTGACTTTGGAAATCTACTTTTGCAACTGGAATAACAGGACCTGTAAAGTACCAAAACTTACAGCCATCATCACAGGATGCTGCTCCTAGAAATTATTAAATGCATATCAAAGTAGAAGCATAATAAATACCTTCAGCAAAATCAGCTTTAAGAAATTCCTTAGACAACTGAGTTGGCAAATGAGATTGTCCTAGATTACATAAAGAAATTATTAATTAAAAGCGAACTAAAATCATCTTGTCATGAAATATGAAGCATAGTAAAATTTATCTAATATCAGTAAGGATTTTCATTGTAAGTACCTGCAGTAACTGAGAGTCCACGCGGATTAACATGAGCAGGGAAAGGGCCTTGAGGAGGGACTGGTAAAAAATAAAAGTGATCTCAGTCACATAGAAGTTGGGATATTGTAACACATCCAAGATCAATAAATATAGCACGGGCAACAAGTTGAAGGCAAATACCCATGGCAATTGGATGTCCAACAGGTGTTTGAGGATAATGAAGCAGCTCACAATTTTGAATCTGATGCAGGTCACCTGAAATATATTACCAAATACTATGTGAAAATTGAAACCAGAGCAATGGCAACATACTCTTTGCCTGGGTTCTGCCCTATTGCCCTTGCTTTTTCATATGTACAAGAGAATTCTGGCACTTCGACATTTTATCACCATTATAGTACATTTGTAATCAGGTGGATGAGACACCATAACTTGTGTTCCTGATAGCTCTTCAATAGAGGTTACTGCTTGCATATGCCAGATAAATTCTTTTGACGCAGAATATTTTGTTCCAGTCATAGATTTATGTTCTTCCTTTTCAAGGAAAAAAACTATTGCCACATGTGAATTTCTTGTTAATTGAGGGATACACACCTTCAGCAGCTCGAGCAGCAGCCAAATCATTGGGTAGAATGCCTAGCCTCTTAGGGAATGGACCTCCTGCAGCAGATTGGAAAGTGCTACTTCCTGAAAGTTGGAACCCACTTCTCTCAGGAATCATACCATACCCACGGGATTGGACAGAACAAACGTTATGACAAGAAGGTAGTTGACCTGAGGAAAGTAGCCAACGAAAAATTGCATCAAGTTATGTATTTATTGTCCCGAGGTAGTAAATATATTAATGTTACTCATCAACTCAACAAAACTGGATAGCTACTTGTAGAAGACTTTTAAAGATTGGGACTGTGGCTCTATTTATAAAACATCAGTCTTATTTGGGGTCTACAATATGAATCCGTCCTATCCATCGCCACATTACTCTGGTTATATAGACCTTTTCAATGGACCGAAAAGGAAGTTAAAATCACTGGTACCCAGCTTTTGTAGTGCAATAATGATATTGATCGACACAAATGGAAGATCCAAATAAGGTATATGCCTTACCGATTGGTTGAACACTAATTGGAGAGGGATTGACAACTCCTGTCACCCTTCCTTCTGAAAGTGCAATCAGATTTCCTGCAGATAAAACAAGACAGTTCAGAGAAGAAATTACTTGCTAACAGAAATTAACAAGTTCATGGTTGGCATTTGTTGATTTATGGCATAAAAATGTTTTCCATCCCTTACTGACTAAAATTTTATTAGTGATAGTGGCCTTGATAAACACTCGTGCAAATAAAATAAGGTAGAAGACCTTACCAACTGGTTGAGCCCTTGTGGGAAAAGGACCATTGTCAACAACATGACCTTCTGAAAGTGGCACCAAATTTCCTGCAAAGTTCAAAAGATGACATTTTGTTAAAATTGTGAATAAGAATCCAACTCTTAACTCTTTCTACACAACAAAGACACAGAAAAATAAAATAATTTCAGCATGTCATTTCAGTGCCCCTTTGGTCTCTCGAATCTCTTTTCCTGGACAGAGATAAGTGACTCCATGGATTGAGGTTATAACTTCACAGTTTGTCGTGAAATAATAGGGGTAAATTAGGGCTGGGATTTCCATCCTTTCATGTGGTATGGTTATGGGTCCCCAATCTTTAAAGGTGAGGTTTTTGGTCCCCAACCTATTTACATTGGTCAATCTGGATTCCCAAGTGATTGCAACGCGACTTTCACATCACTTGTAGCTAGAGGGAAAAATTGTCAAACCACTTGCATTTGTCTCCAATTCAACTTAAAGTTGCACGCGATTTTAACGTCTAAATTGACAATTTTCTTCATGTGGGGACCCCCAAATTTACAGATTCAAATAGGTTGCGAAGCCCAGCCCTAATTTACCCAAATAATAGCATGTAGAGCCTCCAAATTGTTCCAAGGACATATGCAGAAATTACCAAAATGGTATAGATGTATAAAATTGAGTGCAACATTGGAACACTCAGAGTGGATTTCAAACTCAGTATAAAAGATGCAGAAACACTGCTGATCTTGAGTTGTTTTCTCATTAAAGAGCAGGTACGAAAATCTTCAGATTATTTAAAGCTGTGTCCCAATCTTTTCCTTATCATTTATATACATTAGTAATATTTGAACATTTACAAAGTGTAGTAGACCAACATGATTGTGCACTTAATTGTTTAATGAAAGTGAAAAAAATCTAGTATCTCAACTAGCAAATAAGTAGGAACAAGAACTACTTCCCTGCCCATCTTTAGCTAAGAACCTCCAGCATTATAGATATACGAAGACAGGAGAAGTTCAGTACACAGACAACATTGACCACAAAAATTGCGAAGTAATGAGTTCAATATTAGGTTGTGGAATTGAAAGCATAGGCGTGACTGACCCAATTTAGCATGCCTGACAGAGCTTCCTTGATTCCGGAGACGATGGAAATTCATGAAAGACTCTGATGAGACTCTCGTGGAACTTTCCATATAGCAATTCTGTTGCTGGTGTGGTGTTAGCTGATTCGGAAACAAGGTAGGCACAGCTGATTCTGACACCATTGCAGACCACCTAGTACATTCAGGATGGGAAATGAAAGTGCTGCCAAAAGGCATCAAGGATGGAGCCATATCAACTTGAAATTCCGAATCTCTAGCGCTGTTTACAGAATGCTTAGGATGTTTATCAGCTTGTATAGGCAGAAAAGTGTGGAGTGGGAGTGACTTTGGCCAGGTGTTGTGCCCTCTATCGATGCCAACATCATTACAAGTGAAGATCTGGCCACTCAAATTGCATGATGAACCTGACAATCCCCCAGCACTATTTTGGCAGCTTGTAGTTCTACCAGCATATTCTGTACGAATCAGAGGGTTTCTTGTAGTTTCTCTAGCATGACAGTTGTAATTGGAAGAATCAACTTCGTCCAACTTATTGGCAATCTCCCGGGTACTAAATTTTCTGCAGAATCTGGTTTCTGGATTAACTCCAGTTCCAAGCGTCAGAAAACTTCCATCAATTTTTCCTGGAGAACCGAACTGAACAAAGTTCCCATCATGCTGCAAAATAGATGCGCTAGCTCCTAAATTTGAAAAGGTTCCACTTATCTGTGACTTACTAAGGCTACTAGCTTTGGGTTCTCCTACCTGTGTGGTCATTGGATGATCTGTGGCTCTCAGTGGCATGAATTTCATTCTAACCTCGGGGTGCTGATAGTCTGTGGAAAAAACACCTCCATTCATGTAACAATTTGTGGTGTTCATATTATTACCATCAATCAACTGTCGGAGATTAGAGACATTGCTTTTAACATTGATCAAATCTGCATTATACTGGTGATTTGATAAGCCATTGGGGTTAACAAAACAATCCATCATAATTTTTTCAGTATTGTGGTTATGTGGGTAAGACAGACAAGTTCCTTGAATGTCATCTAGAGAAGAATGGGTATAAGGCAGAGACGTATATTGAAACGACATAGGGTCAGCTCCAGAAGTAGTAGCACCACAAGTTATTTTACTAGTAACAGAAGCTACACTTTGCCTACTGGTGACTGCAAGATCGCCATGTCTTTCTAGCGGAGAACTCAAGGCTGGTGGATTGCCAAATCCCATTGATTGTCGCGACCTAAATAGATTATCCAGAAAGAGTGATATCAGCATTCCAATTACAAAACAGATATTAAGTGTACAAATAACAGTATATGAGTGTGGTAAATGGAGCGTCACTTAAGTCTACTAATTAAAAACTTCCAATCAATGACTAAAGAGTATTATGCAATAATCTAATCTTTTTGTCTTCTTGAAAAGTCTCAAGTAATATTTCAACCATATTGACTTGAGAAGGGGAGAAAAGCGTCATAAGCAAAGAAAGCCATGCAGAGGTAGTAATCACGGCGAAAGACGAACAATACTCGTGAACCTGATAAATAAAGAAGAAAGAACTAACAACATCCTCACAATTAAAGAACCAATACTTTAAGAGAGAAATTAATAAATAAAACTAGAAAGATATGATACCAGAAAACACTCCAAGCACTTCACTATTACATTGTAAGATAAACACCAACACGAGCTATGGCATTAAGGACAAAAAGATAAAAAAGGTTACTCGTCTTAAAGGCATTTCCAAGACTAGTACTGATATCAGTTTTACTTGAGTTTTTACCAAGCTAGGGTTCCCTCTTCCATAAAGCTAAAAAGGCTAACCATTTAGATGCAAGAGTAAGGAAAGCTAGTAACAAAGGGTTTGAATAAGTAAATGTATGTGCCTGATCCAATTGATTAGTTCAGGATATATATATATATACACACACATACAGATAAAGAAGCAAACTTGTATTTACAAAATCATACCCGTACCTTTGCACATATTCACACATTCACGAACACACATATGATTATAACCTTAAGTTAGCCCATGTTTTTAGAAAAAACAAGAATCTTCCTCCACATATGTACAACGCTTTTTCATAAGCCAATAAAACTTTAAGTTTGGCAAGGAATTCTAACTTACAAAGACATCAATCAACATTTTTCACCCTTTAATTGATGGAACAGCCATGAATACACATAAAATATTCTTTAATAGACAGTGAAATGACAATGATAACTAGTAAAGGTCTATTAAAAACAGAGATATAGAAATACTAGATTCATAAATGCGGCACTTAAATTACAATCACTACTATCACAAAAATTTTTTTGCAGATAATTAATAGCTTAAAAATAAATTAGAACATCGATCACAAATTAAAAAAAATATTATTCCCATTCAAAAACAGCTCTAAACCCTTGATTACTCCATCACAACAATCCAAAAATTACCCATTAACAAAAGCTCAAAATAAACTGCCATCAAATAAAAAATAAAAAAAACTAAACAAAAAACCTAAACATTAATCAGAAAGAAATTATTCACCGTAACGTCATCGATCAATAAATAAATCCAAATACAATATCGGTGTGTGTCTGTGTGTAAATCGACAAGGTCTTCTTTGGGGGTTTAACGAGGGTCTAGTTTTCGTACCAGTGGATGAAACTGCGAGATCCGTAATTTGATTTTTGATCGGTGAAATTTCAAAGCGCTGATACAAGAGTGTGAGTGCTTAGAGAGAGAGAGAGAGAGAAACGTTGGAGAGAGAGAGAGAGAGCGTTATAGAGGGTGATGTGTTTTTTGGCGCTTAGGACGCTATTGATAGTTTTAAAGGGTTCGGTTGTGGGTCCCATTTGTTCTTTTGCAAGTCGACACGTGGGACAGATTAACCCATTTGGGAGGCGGGGCTCCGGGTGACGTGGCATAAATTTATATTCTCACTGACTGTGAGGTTTTCTTTGGTGACGGACCAATGGAGAATGTTGTATTGTTTCATTTTAGTGATATTTTATTCATTTCGGTGAACTTGGAGATCACGGATGGCGTGAAAATAACGCAGACTTGGACAAAATGGAGATTTCACACAAATGAGTTTGAAGGTTTGTTCTTGCATGAACTCCGGTCCACGTGTCGATCTAGAATGATTTCCCGCTTTCTGATATTAATTTTATTTTGCTCCTTTTTGTATTATTTTTCTACTTTGAATTTGAGGGAATAATAACTTAAATATTGAATAATCTCCATTAATCCAAAAAATCACCCCGACTCGAAAAAGTAATAGGTCGAGAGTCGAAATTTCAGTTAACGATCAAACCGGCCCAAAAAATTGGAATAAATACAAATTAAATGTATTAATTGTTTAACCGTACTAATCAATATACACACTCAAGACACCTTTGATACACCTATTAGGAGAGAGATGACTCGGGGAGGATTAAATTCATCCTCATCCGATTTAATAAGTCGAGCTGCACATGTCCTCAAAATTATTAAGGAAAATGGTTTATTTATTATTTTGAATATAAATCGTACCAAAAAATTAATTGGAATTTTCCCTAAATTAATGCAAAAATTAATTTTTGAACTGTACTAGTTATTGCACGTTTCGTACACTTTATAGGATTATGGGAATAAGATTAAAAAGGATACGACTTCTTTAGAGATTAATTCATCATTATCCGATATAACACGGCGAGCCACGCATGTCGTCAAAATTCTTAAAGAAAAAAGTTTATTTATTATTTTGAATATAAAGAATGAAATGTTACCAAAATATTAATCCCTAAATTAATGTGAAAATTAATTTTTGAACTGTTCTAATCATATATACACTCATAGCACGTTTGGTACACCTTATAGGATTATGGGACAAGATTAAGAGATGTAGGACTTAGGGAGGATTAAATTCGTCTTTATCTGGTATATTACGATGTACCACACGTCCACTCAATTTTTGAGGAAAATGGTTTTCCTTAACATGAAGAAAATGAAATGTTACCAAAGATATTAATGCGAAAAATAATTGTTCAAAAGTATAATCATATATTACTCATTGCAATTTGGTATACCTTATGAGATTGTGGAGACAAGATTAAGAGAGATGAAACTTGAGAAGTATTAAATTCATCCTTATCAATGTTATCATGTCTAATGCGGCGTGTCCCCACAATTCTTAATGAAAATGGTTTATTTACTAATTTTTTAATATAAGGAAAATGATATGTTACCAAAATATTAATTGAAAAATTCCCTAAATCAAAGATGAAATTTAGAATATACTTTTCTTTTTGACTTGTAAAGAGTGTAGTTTTAGCACGCACGTATTTAGTGCTCCAACAAGTTAAAATATGCATTTGACGTTTTGTAGGTGAGAAGGATTGCACAAATTCAAATGGATGATGACATTTTTCACTTTCCTCCGTTGTTTGCATTTGAAGTGGAGGAAGATTAGATAACGTTGAAATTGAAGTGAAAAAAGAGAATCGAATATTGTCCCCAGTTTTAAAAGGAATAATGCTTCTTCACTAAGAAATGATTAATTAATATGAAATTATTGAGTCGCGGAGTTTAATCATTGCTGTTGTACTTCAAGGTAAGGTCGACGTATGGTTGGAAGGTTGATAGTTTAGAAATTTTAAACTTTTAATTTTGATTTTGCCCTAATTTATCTTATAAATAGAGAGCCGTAATTAGATTTCTATTTTAACATATAAAAAATGAGATTGAGATTAAAGCAGATACAGGGAGTAATTATTCTCTTGTAAACTGTTTTTTTTATATATTGATTTACTATGGCGATAGATGAGATAATTTATGTTTAAATTATATTCTTTCCACAACAAGAAGTGCATGTAAATACGAATGGAGTAATGACTCACCGAAATCATGGTATGTGCATTAAAAAGAGTAAATCACGACTTACTCAAATGTAAAAAATGCAGAAATTCGAAGGAGATAAAATGAAGCGAAATATACGAATGCAAATCTCCTTAATAAGGATTCGCCCCTGCACAGATGTCAACAAAATCCAATAGACGTTCATCTCTTAATATACAACATTTCTTTCAAAATTAATATAGCACAATATTATTTTATCAGGCAAACCAACGCTTGACTGTACTCTTCTAAAATAGAAAATATCGAACATGAAACTCAAAAAAATTTTGAAAATTATTTTGACAGAATTTAGAGGAGAAAATAATTAGAAATCAATCATATGGAATTGATTTCGAATGAAGAAAATATAATTAGAAGGGTCTAGGAATGGCAACGAAGTGAATATGGGACGGGTCGACCATTCATACCCCGTCTCGTTGGGTATTTTTGTTAACTTACCCTATCTCCATATCTAGATAAAGCAGGACGGTGTGGGTTCGGGGTGGGGCAGGTCTCCTACCTCATTTATTTTTTCTTTTTATTTATTTTGTATGTCTTTAGTTAATAAATATTATTACTTTTTTACTATTTTGTTAAAAACAACTTATGTTTTCTTTAAAAATAATGATAAATTTATTATTTTTGTTCGATAAAAAATTTAAATTTGAAATTAACTTTAAATAGGGTGGGGACTATGTTTCTCGTACCCGCCATGTACATTTCAGGGTAATAATCATCGCCCCGCCCCATCCTGGTTAGGCGGGTAATTTCCGCCCCATTCGGGGGAGGGGGGGGGGCGCCCAACGGGTATCGAATTGAACAGATTTGTCATCCCTTGGAGGATCTTATTTATAGATTTTCATGTGTCCATTCGAATTGTCATATTTTTGGCAAAATTAATTTTAATCATTAGATTGCACCATTTCATATTTAATGGTGTAGGTTGCACCCATTCCGAAACAAACATAACTCCATAGTATGCACCATTTGCAATTGAAGGATCGCAACTAATCATCACACCAGTTGGAAAATTTTCCAATTCACACATAAAATTATTACATAATTCCAACATTCTGCCTATTTCCTTCTGCAATTTTTGTTGCTCTTGATGACATAGAATTAAGATTTATAATTGCCAACAATGAAACGTTGACCAAAGTTCATAATAGTACGATGGACAAAATTTAACATTTTTTTAATAAAATAGTTCACTTTATTTATGACGTGAGAAGAACGAGGCACTCTGTCAACATTATGGACCCCTTTATTTCTCATTATTTTAACAAAAGAATAGATTTTTTGAGTTTTTTCAAACAAATGAGTTTCATTGTGAGACAAATTGGTCAATAAAAACGACTGTTTTTCATTGTAAGGATACAAATTTTCGTAAAAATTGAAAACAAACAGGGGCTATATCTCAACCAATTATAGTGTAATTGTATAACTGAGGAGTAATCAAGTCAACACGTTCTACAAGTTTAAAAAATTAAGATAACTTCGTCGCAGAAATCTTTGTTATCGAACGCATAGCATACAATTGAATTGAATTGCTCGAAATATTTGGTATGCAGAACCCAACTATTACCCCAGCTATCAAACCTGTGATGAGACCGACAGGCACGTCTAATACAGTAGCTCCAACTGCATTCTATGGCCCGTGCAAATTGAAACGGTGCTCTTCTCCATTTTGTTTTCTTCCCATTGAGTTAATTTGTTACTGATTAGCTCATGATGTCTACGGCAAATTAAATTAATCATCTGTTAATATCAATCAGAATTATAAACTCCCTATGATTTAGATAATTTTGAATAAATTTAAATTTTGATTAATAATTTGTTATTACATCACAGAAAATAAGTTTTTTTTTTTTTTCGTTATCACGATATAATTTTTTTAACAAAAAATAAATAAATAAATTTTGATCACTTATAAAATTTGATAGTTCGAAAAATGTATTTATCCAAACAAAAAGAATTTTTCAATTTTTGAAATTTTTATGGTTTACTTACTATTCTTATGTGAGTAGCAGTTTGACTTGCTAATAATTTTGTTGAATTAAGTAGCTTATTTTTAATCTTAATATTGTTACGTTTCTATCTGCGTCACGCCATCGTCAGATGAATTTAATAAAACTTTCCAATGAATTTTAATGAACCTTTCCTTCTGAGTTATTATCGAAAATGGACCCAAGTCAAGAACCAAAGAAGGTGGGGAGAAGTTTGAATGGATTCTCCCCAGTTTCTACTATTTTTTCTGGAAATGTTTTAAACAGTCGTAAGTTGTGATAAAGTCTTTCCAATTTTACAAGTCCAGATCGTATAGATTTTCGATATTGGAGTTTCAACGTATTTTTCTCCCCTACAATTTACCTTTTTATGTCTAGTTATCATTAAAGTAATTGATCTCAATTCCCAACAAGCATCACTTAACGTTGAGAGAGAGAGAGAGAGAGAGAGAGAGAGAGAAATTAGTGCTTGTTTGAAAAACTTTAAAAATTTCAACAAATAACTTTTCACAGAATCCACAACTATGATCAAAATCTACTATATTTTTACCAAAAACTGTCATAACACTTAACCTAACATTGTCCATTCTGTACTCGAGAAAAATGGGGTATGATTCTATGAGGAATTTTTGAAATTTTCAAAACGCAACCAGCAAATTGAAGAAACTTCAAACCACAATAAAACATTATTAAATGCATGCAGCAAAACACTACATTTTTGTACATGATGATGGTCACACGGGGGACTACTACATTAAAACATATACTCAGTAGCAACATTCTTCATCGGACGCGATTTCCACATCCCCATACTAAAGAAAACCTATTCTTGCATGCATATACACAAAAGTTACTGGGACAATGGAGCTTCATACCTCTACCTCACCTTTTTCACTTCTTGAATGACCTTACCTAGCTTGGTTCTTAGTATCTTCTGGAATGTTGAACAAGAACTGAGGCAAAGATGCTATCCTAGGGAGATTAAGCAGCAGTTCTCCAACTGAGTCCTCCCTAGTCATTGATGCCGGCTGCTTGTAACTAGAGGTATCATTGGACTCATCCATGGTGATAGGTTCATTTTCTGTAGTTGATGAACCAAACTTGTCATCTGTTCTCTTTTCGGGCAAAGATACGTCAGGAAAGTTTCCGCTTTTAATTTGCGAGTTTGGACCTGCTGTAGTATCTTTCTGAAGAAGGCAGCAAAGAGAATTGACCCTTGACATGAGAGACTTCTCATCTGAGTCAGGCATGTGTTGGATGTTGCCGTCGCTGAACATGCACTGCTTGATGTCGTCCAGAACTTTGAGGCTTTGCCATTCCTCGCTCGAGAGAGTTTGATAGTTAGATGTTTTCTGCTCGGATATCCGATGCTCAAGATAGCTTACCAAATCACTCATTGACATAGAGGAGTGGAGACCTGGCGCCCTGATCTGATCCCAGTTGCTGAGAACCTTTAGTTGCTCCATCCCGCCAATTTTAATATCTTCAATGGTCAGCATTTCCCTAGCTGCATATAATAGTAAAAGGAGTTTCATATTATTAGATAAAAGAAGACAAGAATCTATCTACAAATAAATAGCAAACAAATCCAATTGACGATACTTCTCGAGGCAAGACAATGAGCAACTCAGAAGGCAATGAAGTAATTCATCATAATATAATAATCTTTTCTATCACCATATGTAGAGCCCGTGCAATAATTGAGCAAAATGTAGTTTACAACCCTGAAGAGAATTGGTGAACAAGTATCAGCAAAAAATGAAGATGCATGGGTCCATTTTTCAGTATTTCATGGCTAGAAACTGTGGGGACAAACAAACACCGAGGACAACGGAAAAATCTTCTCTAGGATGGAAGATAGCAGAGAGGAGAAAAGGAGTAATCAGGAATATATATTTTCTCATACTCACATATATTTTTCACCTCAGAATGGGACTTACAGACATGAAGTAACAACATAATTATTCATTTTGAAATAAGAAATTTGACATACTCCTACAAGATGAACTTGTCATATTAGTTCTTATACATCCTGTCCTAAATTGAAAGGGTAGACTAAATTAAATTGAAGTGAATCTCTTAGGTGCGCCAGCTGGTTTTGGGAATTTGTAAAATGAAAAGCCAAGGGCAAAATATCTAGCTACTCTCCCTGTTACAGATGAGCATGTGCCAGCTAAATAGATTAATGCAAACGATAGGTAGAGGTCCAGCTGTCCAAGCCCAAACCCTGATCATCACATAACTGTATATCTTCCGGAAGACATTGTGTTCTACCACTTCTGAAGTTGTAACAAGATTCAGTGTGCAAGCTTACAAGTCTTCTCATAGACATCGTGTTCCGGAAGACATTGTGTTCTTAAGCTTTCTCATAGAATTTTGCTTCAGGGACAAGTCTTCTATATTATTGCCCTTGTCTTTTCCCATACTCCCCTCACACACACACACACACACACCCAACTGGATATAAAAAAGAGCTTTAATTCCTAGCTTGGCAGTTTAGACAGTAACATCAGTTTTCGTAATCTGAGTACATTGCATGAACTAAGTACACAGGATCTGTACTCCTACTTAGTTGCTGGTAAGGTAGACAATCACAAGCTGAGCTCTGCATCACCCACTCCCCCTCTCTGAAATAAGAGAACGAGGAAAGGGGGAGTTGAAAATCCCATAAAGAAGTCGTGTTGTAGCCCTTCTCCAACCATAGTATACAAGGGGACTCAGACCAAGTTGAACAGGGCCAAAAATCTTCCTTATGTTCAACAGCCTGATACAATCAACTTCAAAACACAATTTACAGTCAATACTACCAATCCTGTATCACTTCTTGATTCTAGTCACTTCTTGTCAAAATGGCTGCCCGCCTGCGCCCATAATGACCCATACTACTTGGTAGTCAAAACCCCAAGGAAATTCTAAATTATTAAAATATTTCACGATGTAACATCCAAACAATTTGAAACACTATCAGATCACACTTGAACTGCAATTTTTCCACAAGAGGCTATAGAAATATGGAACACTTCCTGATATTAATATATATCCAGCACATATAAAACTATTCTCTATTAAAATTAATTCATGCATTTTCGGTTAACTTAGAGGTACCAATGTGTTTGAAATTCCTCTAGTACCAAAATTTACAGTACAAACCAATTCACGCTTCCTTTCCAGTTTCAGACTGGCTATTCTCTATACTAGCCACTAGGTAAATTAAAAAAGAGCAAAAGGATGATCAACTTGTTAGCCAAAACCCATAAGATCACACCCCTATAGTAACTTCAGCTTTGTCCCCCGTTCATTTTTCTTTATTTCATCAAGGCGAGATATTCCAAACCAGTTTTCGATAAATGCAATAATATTTGTAATCGAACAAAAACAAATAATCATGGGTGAAATCTATATACAGGATTAAGGGTTCCGTTCTTGCAAGTGGATAGGAAGAGGTAAAAGAAGCCCATGACAATCTCAAACAATTAATTAGAATAGAGAGTATGCTGGACTAGATATACTTAAAAAGTATTAAAAAAGTTTAAATAAGCACACTTCTCTGAAACAAAAACTCTAAGTTTAGCATACATTTCATCAACAAAATACAGTTCTACCTGAGCTTGGTGATGATGTTTCGCGAGGGTAAGATTCTGAATGTCTACCAAGAGCATCGTGTTCATATTTTGAAGAAGATGATTGAGCTCCAGATGGCGAAGCTGGGTCCCGTAAGTTAGAAAAGGAAGAACTCTCCCCGCTATTCATATCAAACCCACTGTTGTTTTCACTTGGATCATCAAACACAGAGACTCTGGGTTCAAAATATGGAGAATCCAATGTTCTCTCTCCTTGCTGACTGAGAAAGTTGAGACGGGGATCGCATTGAATAAGTTTTTCGAAATGCTTTCCAAGCAAGCCTTGTGGGCACTCCAGATAATGTCGCCTGAAATAAATAAAAATAATAATAATTAAAAAAAAAATACCCACGTGTATATACAAGAGCTCCAAGCATAAAGACACAACTAAGTCACCTAAAAAGCCTGAAAGAAATCCCAAAACATACAACCATAGCATGTACGTATATACATTCATACCTCAAACCATATACATATAAACACTTGTAACCCTAAAAGAAATAGATAAACCACAAAACTTTTGATCTAATCCCAACATTGCATTGATACCATTTGCAGGAATCATCCCATCACCAGAGCAACGACTTCAGAGTGCACCCCACTATATCTGCTCCACATACACATACACATACACATGCACATGCACAAAATAAATAAATAAATCCTGTTTTGATCTTTAGGTTCCAATCTGGAACTATACAGATGACAGGAGTCCTCATGTAACCAGCAAGTAAAGACTAGAGAATAAGAAACTAAAGGAAAAAATAAAAATAAAACGAGAGACACTGTAACCACCCCACCATATGCTACAGCTGTTAACTAAATGGTAGAATATTTCAATGAATATTCTTTTACTTTCAACTTTGTTTCTTGCCATGTTAGGCAATCCACCAATGAAACTTAAGCCTAAGAAGAATAGTGAGACATTTTGCACCATGCTACTAATTGTGTACAATGTGTGTGAAAATGTTCGTTTTCCTACCCTGATATCACCTTCCAATGTTTGACATTATACTAGCGTCATCCAGCATAGACTTTTCCAGCCTGAGAAGAATCATTTGGGTTTCTGCCGCGAACCACAAATAAACTAGCAGCACACATGCTGATGGTATTTCTTCTCCTTTAATTTCACCTTTTGTATGCCATTACACCATCATTTTGCATGTCATATCATAAAGCAATGTTCCTCAAGCAAGCACAAGGTTATATCTTTCACACATTCTCCGATCCACACACACCAAAAGAAAGTTATACAAAGGTGGAAATCTTCAAATAGAGACATTCTTTCATCGTGTAAACAACTAACTCTACCATTTGGTCTTGCATACTGAGAAAATTACAAATTTAAGAAGTGATCTAAGGTTTAAAATACACAAGCACACAGAGGAAATAGAGAGAAAATTCTTTACCAGTTAGATGTGAAATCATTCACGACTGCCGGATCACAAAAAGGGAAAATACAGAAATGTCGGCTAAAAAACATAAATTAAGCATGGTTAATTTGCTCCCAACCCAGGCAGTACAGAAGGCTTACCTATGTATGCTGGCCTGTCCACCAGTAAAATCTGTTGTTGCCTGCCAAAGGGTGTGCTTTCTAGGTTGTGGATTAGTCTCTCTGAAGAAAAGAGGTTGCCTGGCCAACTGCACATCAAAATGCCAAAATTTGTTGTCAATTAATTATTACAGCGGATACAGTGCAACATAATGAGACTGAGTGAAGTGAGTGGTTATTACCACAACATCTATAAACCCAGGACCATCATCAGGGTAATTTGCCTTGAGAGCCATTATATCAGACCATTGAATTTCAATCTTATTCTTCAGTCCCCCATCAAGAACTTCCCACACCAGCTTATGCTTCGCAAAGTAACATTTTGCCACCAAGTCCCCTTCATATTTCGATTTGTACTGCAAATCCAATAAATATTCCAGTAAATATCAGTCAAAAAACTATAATGATCAATGACTAAAATCCATTATGCAGGTGTTTTTAAGAAAGGTGTGAAATTCGAATCTACCTCCCAGGTCCCAATTCTAAGAACCGAGGCGGGAAAGTTGGAGGCCTTCAGCTTATCAGTAGTACCAGCAGCACCACCTCTCTGTTCCTTTTTACCATGACCATGACTTCCAACTTTGGAAGCTCTAGCTTGAGAAAGCTTTGCTTGAATCAACTCTAAAAGTGATGGGCTTTTTCTCAGTTGCAGACCCAATGGACTGGGCTCATCAAGTGGGTTATATTGCAAAACTGACTCCAGAAAACCTCCCATGCCCAGACTCTGCTGCGACAGTGAAACACAAACAATACCAATATCAAATACAACTGTAAACTCACAATAGTTGTTGATAACTTGAAAAAAATAACTTGAAAAAAAATGTTGCACTCAGATAAAGATCACATCAAGGTGAATCAAAAATCTAAAACCAAAAAGGGGAGAAATTTCATCAATTGTACGATAGCAAGAACAGTGATCGAAGCTTCTAATTTTTCTTTCAATAAAATAGTCATCTTCAAACTCCTAAAATGCTTAATTTTTCACACCCTAGCGTGTTTATTAATTTCAATACACATTCATTCCAAAAGATACAGAGACACATATATAAGCATGTATACTGCAAATTTAGAAGAATAAAATACTTTGCGACGCTTGGAGAGTGGTCCATGCTCTTCTTCCAAAGGATCCTCTATTTCCATCTTTACCATCGGCATCTTTTCGCTCTGCGAATCCGGGTTTCCGTCTTTCATTAAATGCACCATTAAAACCAAATACAACTCCACCCGTTTTTGAGATCAAATAGTAGTGGAACCCTAACCCTAATAGACACAGACTGAATTCGGTGGGTGAGTCGACTCGGAGAATTTTTCTGGTTGCTTCGAACGATTTTTGCTGTGAGAAAGAGTTTGGTATTTCTGTACGAAAGAAGAAATGACGGAGAAATAGAATTTATTTTCTACTATTTTCATTTGGCGGCGGTACACACGTGTCGCTTTACGTGCTTTTGGATTGTGAGTTGTGATGCTCCCTGGCACGTGCTAATCGCCCACTCACACAGTGGCTAAAAATTTTGGACTGACGTAGCAATAAAAATTTTAAAATTAAAATAAATTAGGTAAATTGCACCATTACTCCTCAACTTATTGTTTTATTAATAAGTTAATACTTTAACTTTTCATTTTGAATTTGATCATTTGTTATCAGTAGAAAATGTTCAAATATTTATCAACATGTCACATAGACCTTGCGTGTTTAATTTATAAAATAAGCTTGTGTTTGGCACCCATTTTCGAAAAAAAATGAATTTTGAAATATTGGTTGATAGAAGAATGTGTGATTGAAAAGTAATGAATTTTTTTTGATTTTTTTGTAATATTATTTTATTTAAAAAATGTGTGATTGAAATGAAGAAAGAGAAAAAAATGATAATAAGAATTAATGTCAAACATGGCCTAAAGTTTATCTCTTAATTTAGATTGGTGCCGAAAAATTGAGCTAGGTGATGTATGTTATCATTGGGAATTTTTTTGTGTAACTATGATAAAAAAATGTTGATTAACTTTTTCTTTTTCATGTAAGTAATTTTAATCACACATTTTATGAAATTCAAATTTTTTTATCTAAACCCAATAGGGACTAGAAAGGCACCATCCATTGTTTGAATAATAAGTTCGTCTTACAATAATATGATTGGTTTTTAATTTTTTTTATTGTAGTTGCATAATTAATTTTGAACAAGAAAACTATTTCTTTTAACATGATTTCATTTAAAAAAATAAGTTGAATTCTTTCAACAAATAAATTTTATGATTTTCTAGGGGTTCTTTTTTGTATCTTTAACTCCAACTTGAGGTCACTTTTGTTTGTGTTTGTTGGCAGTCACGTGAGCATTGTCGGATAAAGTGTGGGGACAAATTCTTGAAGCTTCTCCATGTTGTCATTTGTTACGGTTGCGATTGACTCAAAGGACACGTGGCGGATGTAGGAGCATCATGTCAAGTACTAAGATTGGAATTTATTTTTTTATTTTTTGGATAATATTTGACACGATAGCAATTTTGTCGTGTATCTGATACATGAAATAAACTCCCGGATTGAATTTCACCACCTAAAGCCCATCATTTGCTTGGCTTGGAATTAGGCCTGGACCAATATACACTTAAAATAGAGAAAATTACACAAAAATGGGTTTTTAAAGTTTCAATTTCAAATTTCAGATATAAACTTTATTTATACAAAAATCAGATATTAATTCATTTATTTCATCAATCACCTCTTTCTAAATCATAATTACCCAAACCTAACCCTAATTTTATCTTTCCTCCCCTACTCTCTCTCTCTCTCTCTCTTCCAAATCCAGGCCTCGGGGGCATCCTAGTAACTTTGAAAGATAGCAATTGTTGGTGCTTCGATTATGCCGCCTCCACCGGCGGAGCCTGCTGGACTGGCTTAGCCACGGGCACCGCCGAGGGCTGAAGCGTTAGCTTCTGCTCAACTTCGCCGCTCAGTGACAAAACCGGCACAGTAGGAATCAGAGGCACCAGCTGGGCAGAAGGTGGAGGAGCATTGTAAACTCCCGATTGTGATGAGCCACGGTCACGACCTCGGCCTGGACAGTCGCCACGTCCAATTGATGGAGATGGCTGACCTGACCGCCACCGCCTCGTCCTCGTGCACGCCCAGACATCAAGAGATTTTTCCAGAGAGATTCAGCAAAATTTCAACAGTTCGCAAAGGGAGTGGGGGTGAGTTTGAGCTACGAGAGTGTGTATGGGGTGAATGTTGCGAAGTTAGTATTTTTCGGTGACGGAGCTTGGGTTGTTACCGTGGCTGTGGATGAATAGTGGGTGTGGTTTTGTTGGTGGCGACGGCGGCGGTGGTGGTGATGGGTCTGTCGAGGTGGTGGTAGAACGGTGTGACGATATGGTGGTGTTTTGTGCGATGTGTTGATTTGTTTTTCGGGGAGGTGGTGGTGGCGGTGGTGGTTATTTTGGCGGTGAAGGTGGCAGTAGTGGTGTTAGAGGGAGTGAGCGTCGTATCGTTGCACGCAATGCAGCATACAATCTATTTTATTCATTTGTGTTTGTGTGGTGCGATATGATTTCTTTGTCATCTCTTCTATGTTCTACTCATTTGTTTAGTGTGGCGGTGATGGTTGTGGCGTGGTAGAGATGAAGGAGATAGTGAATTGGAGGTGGTGGCTGTGATGACTTTTGATACCAGAGGTTGTAGTGGTGTAGTAGTAGTGGTAGGTTTGGGGATTTTTTGGGTGGTTGTGGTATGGTGGAGATGTGGATTTATGGAGGAGGAGGTGGTGGTGGTGATTGTTACTGTGGCGGTGATTTTGAGGTGATTTTTGTGCTAATTGGTTGGTGGTGGATTTATGGTGCTTTCGGTGATGATGACATAGATAAATCAGTCTTAAATGCATTCAGTTTTCGCGTTGGGACTCGAGATTTATGGATATGAAACAGTTTCAGACGCATTATAAGAACAATTTAGTATGAGCAATTTATTTATTTATTTATTTATTTTTTTTTTTTTTGTCCCTTGGATTGGATGACACTTATGCGCCCGATGTGCATTTGTTGATCAAGTGAAATTTATTTAACGTGAGATTCTTAATACTAACTTAAATTTCTGGTGGTCTTATTGAATGCATTCCAAAT
>CAIGRN010058677.1:0-22389 GCA_903798345.1 Fraxinus anomala
ACACTGCCCATCTATGAAATATAGTAGGTATGCAAGTCTAGTGAATGGCAAGATGAGAAACCCTGGCCACGGGGGAAGGTCTTATGTAGTTCAAACCGTTTTTTAGATAGATGACATTTTAAGGGTAAATGTGCTTGAACTCACTGTTAAATTTATGACAAAAGTCATCTATTATTCCCTTGACTTTCTGGTTTTATGATCCTTCCTATGGATGGATATAGAAATTTAATTTCGTTTATCATGGAACAGCTGATATGTACTATCATAGATTTGGCTAGGTGTAGAATGAAACCTGGAATTTCTATTCGTGTTCTTTTTCCACTTCTGTAAATAAAATCTTATTCTCTTAGGTTATTGAAGGGAAACCAGCTTGTTCTTCAAATTTGTGTCGTATCTCTTGTTGTTATGCCATTAACCATTGTGAAAACTTTAAAGAGTGATGCCACTAACAATAATCATAGCCACATAATTTTTACTAGTTTCTCTGTTATCTCTCCTTTTGGTTTTTACCTTCTTTCTCCGGGTTCTTCTCTACAAGCATTTATGCATAGTCCTTGTTAGATCTCTCATTTTCAGTACCAAGAAACCACCTGCAAAAGAAAATCCCAGACTAGAATTGATAAAATTTAACTTACGCTATTTTTAGAAGGAAAAAACCATAGACGAGAATGAAGCCTTATATTTGGTGGAGAATGAAGAATAATTATTCAGGATTGGTCTTAATTCATGTATACAATTACCCTCCAAATTACAATTTTCAAGTAGGATTGGGAAAGGTTGGATTTCAAGATATTGGGCTTGCAACCGAGACTCTAAGACTTACTATTCTGAATTAAGATTAGATTCATTAGTGGCTCTTAGAAGGTATATGTTGGCACTAATTCATTGATTCGCCAAGCTAAATCCAACATGTGACCTGAGAAATTCTGGGGTAAATGGAACCAATTCTGACAGTTGAGTTGTTCGTTTTTCTTCTGTTACAAAATCCTTTCTTTTGTTAGTTGGTTCTAGTGTATTGAAACTTGGCCAACTGCAGCTAGTGCATTCTAATAAATGACCTTCCTGAGGATATAATACTTTAAACCACGACTTATTTTCATTTTATTCAGGCGTCCACTGCGAGTAAGTTCTGATCTTGTAATCTTTTTTAAAAACTTTATAGTTGGGTGCAAATCTTCTCCCCTTCCCCATTCT
This sequence comes from Fraxinus anomala, assembly GCA_903798345.1. Classification (NCBI taxonomy): domain Eukaryota; kingdom Viridiplantae; phylum Streptophyta; class Magnoliopsida; order Lamiales; family Oleaceae; genus Fraxinus; species Fraxinus anomala. The sequence goes on from CAIGRN010058677.1 coordinate 1,195, forward strand.
CGTTTATTTTTTGAAGTCTTTGCTCTTGTACAGGCCCTCAAATTTGGCTTTTCATAGGTTTTCAGTACTTATTTTCGATAAATTTACAACTTAACTCTCTCCGTTTAAGAAAAAGCTATTGAGTTGAAATCTTGTAGTTACAGAATTATGTACTGTCTAAATTTATTGTTATCAGCAAGTTTATTATGTAAATACAGAACCTTGATNACTCTCTCCGTTTAAGAAAAAGCTATTGAGTTGAAATCTTGTAGTTACAGAATTATGTACTGTCTAAACTTATTGACATCAGCAAGTTTAATATGTAAATACAGAACCTTGATTCTGGTAGAATGTAGCTGTTTAGGAGAACTGCCAGTAAATGTAGCTTGTCTTGCTTCATTTTATATGTTTAACTGGTCTTTGACACGTGATTGCTCATTTATGAAAATAAATTTTGGTTGAGGTCGCCATTATTAGTAGTCGTAGAGATAGATTAAAAGAGGAATGGCTTAGTTTGCAAGACATACCTTTTATAAACGTTAAAAATTTCTTCTTCATAAGAAGAAGAGGGGGTGGATAAACTATGCGGTGAATCGCCCTATCTATCCTCTAATACAAGGAGTAGGCAATGCTAATGTGCCAAGGATGATCCATATTTCAGAGCCTGGCACAGTTAATGTGCACATTTGAGTGGCTGAAAGTCCTCATCGTCCAAACACAATTGCACAATTATTGGAGTTGTGCTCCACGTTTGAGCTAGTAACTGTCATGCGAGCTTCTCACCAGGGCTGCTAGACCAAAAACGACAGGAATTCCATCCCCCTCTTTCCTTTTGTCACCCCAATGTTGCCACACAAGATGTAAAAAAGGAACCTATCAACTTGTTGCCATCGTGATCTTTAAAAATCCACTTCTTATGTATTCACTATTGCACCAATTAAAATTGTATTCATGTATTCAATCTCAAATTTACTGCAGTATTTAACAATAACTTCATTCGTGCATGTAATTTCGACATTTTTCCATGCTCTGTGATATTCCTCCTAAAAAGATTTATTTCTAGTATTTACTATATATTCATCATAGGTCTTGCCTCCTATGATTCGATTTAACTGTAACATTGGGGGAGCTTAATCTCCCAAAAAAAAAATAAAAATAAAAAAAAAAAAATCCATACAAACAGAAGTTAGAATATGTTGTGCCTTTCTTATTTAGTTTATTTAAATAAAATACTTTTGCTTAAAGAATAATGTTATTTAGGTGACGTGCAATTAAATAATAAGTTCAATTAAATGTATTAATGAAAGATTCACTATATAGATTTTATTATTTAATGTCACGTCATATAGTGATCGACAATTAGAGATGAATAACACTATTCTTTCTTAACAGTTAACACACAGACCTTACGTACAAAAATAGGAAATAATTTTATTAAGAATATTTTCCATCAAAATAAGAGACGATATTTTTTGATGCAAACTAAGAACAAAAATGGTATTGAAAATCTTGAAACATATTTCTTTTTGTTTTTTGAAAAGTAAGGAAATTGATATTCGATAATATGATTTGCTAGGACAATACATTAACAAAATTACAACATACACGTATAACTTCTGTGATATACTTAATTAGAAATAATTGAATATGAGAAACACATGACAAAACTTTTCATATATCGAACTCTTATTCACTATGGCTCATTGTTGGAGAGTCGCAATAATTTTTTGAATAATGTTATTCATTATATTTTCATCAAAATAGTCAAAAACATAAGACGCAAGCGAGAACTCGTATCATTATTTAGTGTAATTACTTGAACCAGATTAAAAATAAACGTTCACATCAGATTTTGAATGGAGAAATTCTACAATTATTTATATCAGATAAATTTTTTAGCTACATCGAGACCAAAAATCCTAATTTCTCATGAACAAAAGATTTATATGAATATAAAATTCAACTATGAAAATGCAAAACTTCGTCTACTCAAAACTTCGATGATGCCATGAAAGATCCACCCACATATAGAACTATAACATTTTTCAAATATGTTTTAGGTTTTTCCAACCACAATGGGCAATGACCCCACGTGCTAAAACACAAGACAAATAAATCATCTTGCTTTTTGAGTCGGGGCCCAGAAGAAAGAATAGAAAAACCCTTCCCTGTTTCTTGCAGCAATCCAGAGGTGGATCAGCCGTGTCAACAACGCCATCCCCGATAACATCCGGCCTAGCTCAAAATCAGAGCCAACAAATTCCATTCTTGCTTCTGCTGAACGCTAAGCCCAGTAGCCAATCTTGACTTTGCTGATTGAATTTGTAAGTTTCAAGAAAGTTTTTGTTTTCGGGGATATGCATGATTAATGAATTCTTCGTGTTTCTGTAATGGGTGCTTATTATACGTGCTTGTATATATCTGTAACGTATGTTGTACGTTCCTCTGTATGTGTGTGTTTAATCCAAGAAAAGGTGAAGATTTATCGACTTTGTAGTTATTGAACTGTTTGGTTTAGTGGAAAATAAAATGTTGAGCGAAGCATGAATGAGGGATTTTGACTTGAATTTTCCAATTTAAGTAACTATGTGAATCGACCAAATTATCTAAAAACTCACTTGGCTTGGGAAGGAGAAAAAAAAGGGAGGAATCTACTGATTTTCTTCTAAAAATCATTTGCAGACTTCCTGATTTTGGAAATAAAGATCCCAAGCAAAAGAAAACGGATTCAAAAAGCCTAATTTAGCTGCTATCTGGACTTTCTAAATCAGAATAATCATTTTTCCATTTTATGATTTTTCTATGGTGGTTTGTCCATTAACAATAAATTCTACAGGTCAGTTCGAACTTCTGACTGATGTATATAATTGTTTCTTAGAGATTTTGCTTTGGGATTAAAGAGGATGTCATCCAAAGTTGAACCCTGGAAGAATTATGGTGAAGAATTTAGCAGTGGACATTTATTGCGTGATATTGAGGAACTTAGCAAAGCACTTTACTTGCATAAAACTCTGCCTAAATCATTAAATTCATCACCCAATCATCGCCCTGATGTGGCAGCTAAAACTAGGTCTCCAGAACAAAAATCCGAAGTCGTTATTCAGGATTCGTCACATAAGGACAAGAAATCATCAATATGGAAATGGAAGCCCTTAAAAGCTCTGGCCCACATTGGTAATCGTAGGTTCAACTGTTGCTTCTTTCTCCACGTGCATGTTATTGAAGGGTTACCTTCGAATTTTGATGGCCTTAGGTTGTGTGTAACGTGGATGCGCAAGGGGGATCTGTTGACAACTCGCCCTGCTCGGGTCTGTGAAGGAAGGGCCACATTTGAAGAGACTCTAATGCACCGGTGCACAGTTTATGGTAGTAGAAATGGGCCCGAGCATTCATCAAAGTATGAGCCCAAGCTCTCCTTGCTTCACGTCTCTGTGATTGGGGCACCGGCACATGACATTGGGAAGCACTGGATTGATCTAACTATGTTGCTTCCTCTTACTTTTGAGGAGTTAGATGAGGACAAGAGGTGCTCAGGTAAGTGGACTACAAGCTTTAAGCTCACAGGTAGGGCTAAAGGTGCCACGCTAAATGTTAGTTTTGGGTTTTCTATTATGGGGGTTAATTCATTTGAACCAGGATGTTATGTAAAAGTTCCTAATATTGTGAGAGAAAGAAGACAAATAGCAACAGACCATCGTGCTGATTTTGATGGGACTAATGGAACCAACAGGCTACATATGCTCAATAGTGTACAAAGAAATTCAAGTCAAGGATCACATCGTCCATCCCGGTCTTTAGATCTTCAATTTCTTGAGGAAATTTCCCCAAATCGGGAACTTCCCCAATCTGTTACCCTTTTGTATCAGACACCAGATGAGGAGAAGATGGGTAATTCTGTGGAATTTGATTTCTTTCATCGAGATATAGAGTCCCCTACCTCAAAATCTGACCCCTGTTTTGAGTCCGGTGATGGAAGTACCGTAAATATGTTTGATGATACTGAGTTTACTGTAATCGAGCAGGGTGTGGAAGTATCTGTGAAGGATCAAGAGAAAATAGGACAATATGATTGTCAAAGTTTTGACAGTTCTGTAATTGAAATCATTGATGCTGCTGAGATTTTGGAGGAAGACGGCATCATTTCTAATGAGAATGCAGCATGGAATTTGAAGCTTGATGTAAATGGTAATAATGATAATGAAAATGCCAAGGATGACAGTGAATACAAAGAAAGTATCATGTGCACTAAAGAACCAACTGGTGAAGAACTTGATTCATTGCTAGATATAAGCAAGCATGACGAGCTAGAGAATTACAGGAAGACAATGTCTACTTACAAAGGAGGGAAGTTTGTAAAATCACATAGCTTGGATGATGTTGCAGAATCCATAGCCAATGATTTTCTCAACATGTTGAGCATTGAGCAGAATCCAGATGATGAAGTTTCTGATAGTGGGCCTGAGTCTCCAAGAGATCACCTTTTGAGACAATTTAAAGAGAACACCCGTGCCTGGAGAAACTCCATATTTGATATTGGCGTAACGGAAGAACATGAATATAGTTGTCTTGCTTCTAGTGACTGTTCAAATGATTTTGATTTGTCATTCGCTATTCAAGAAGGTGAAAGGAAGCATGGTACTGGAGACCAGTCATTGGGGAGTCAAAGAAACGCTAAAAGGCTCGAAAACTTGGAAACTGAAGCTTTAATGCATGAATGGGGTCTGAATGAAGAAACTTTTCAGAATCCTCCATGCACTAGCTCTGGTGGATTTGGAAGTCCAGTCTATATTCCAGCAGAAGAACCACTGAAATTACCTTCTCTTGGAGAAGGCCTAGGTCCAATTATTCGGACAAAGGATGGTGGCTTCTTACGGTCAATGAATCCCTTACTTTTCAGAAATTCCAAAAATGGTGCCAGACTAATCATGGAAGTGTCTGCCCCAGTTTTGTTACCTGCAGCAATGGGATTCAGTGTCATGGAGATACTTCAATGCTGGGCATCTGAGGGAGTTGAAAAGATGTCTACTCAGGCAAATGAATTGATGCCTTTGGAAGATATCACAGGGAAGACGATGCAAGAAGTGGTGCGGGAAGCTGAATCTAGATCAAATACGTTTAAGAGGTCTGTAAATTTCCTTTATTGACATTGATAAATTAAATTCTCCAGCAATTCTATTTGTAATTTTCTGATTCTAAAGCATTTTTTCCCTATGTTTCTCTTTTATACATTCCTACATTGTGCAGATGGAATTTGCAGCATGAAAAATGGCCACTTACTCAGAATTCCAATTCCCTGCTCTCGCGCTCAAATTGCATGGATATAGAGTCAGATTATGTATGTTATGAAGATCTTCTTCCCTTGGCATTAACAAATATCGAAACTCTTTTAATTGAAGGACTTAAGATTCAGTCCAACATGCCAGATCAGGAAGCACCTTCAAGCATTAGGGTCCAATGTGCCAGGAAGTTGGCTTTCTTAGGTAAGAGTGTTCAACGCAGCGGAGACTTTCTTGATGTTGATGAACTAATGAACTACTCTGTGTCAATGGATGAATGGTTGAGACTGGATGCTGGAGATTTTGATGTCGGTGATAAAATTAATGAAAGAATTATGAAAATCTTAGCAGTCCATCAAGCTAAATCCATAGAATGGTGTAGTGGACAATTAAGAAGGGATGATGGAAGTTGTGGTGTTTTTGGTAAAAACTTCACAATAGGTCTAAAAGTGCAGCTTAGGAATCCATTTCGTAATTACGAAATGGTTGGTTCCTCAATGCTTGCTCTAATTCAAGTAGAGAGGGTTTATTCCCCACTGCGACGTGAAGAGAATGGAGAAGAAGATGGTCAGGACGAGCAATTGATTCAAGAAAGGATCAATTTCGAACAGAAACAGAAGGAAATCCATGAACACCACATTCCTTGGTTTAAAATATTGGACTTCCATCTTGCCGGTCTGAATGTTGAGCTTGACAATAAACAGCTTTGGGGAACCAGAAGACAACATCAATCTGGATCCCGATGGTTGTTTTCTAGTGGAATGACTGCTAATAACAAACTATCAAACTCCATTTCAAATGCAATTGTAAAATCATCAACACAGATAACGAGGAAGGCATGCCCTGGAGATGTGTTGTGGAGCATCTCCTCTAATACTCAAGATGAAGCAGCTACATGGGACGAAGCTGTTGCACTAAATATTCATGTAAGAAATCCCGATATTCATTTTCCAAATGAATTTGTTAGATTCCCGAAAGAGTAGAATGAGCGCAACTTATTCAAGATTTTGTTTTTGCCGGATATATGTGCTTTAGTCTGGGGTTCGTAAGTTAATAGCGTTGTACTTTGTACAAGAAACTGTGCAAATTAGCTGAACATAACAGAACTGTACATCCATTTTAGTAATGTAGTCCAGTTCATTTTAGCATTCTTTTTGACAATAATAAGTTTTTGTTATGTTCATAATTTTTTCGTTAATATGTACTCAGATTTTGTTTAGACATCCACTTTGAATTGTTCTTGTTAGATTTTGTTTATGAGAATGCTGGTAAGTTTATGTTTATATCTATGACATATACCAACTCTGCAATTTGTCTCCTATGCTGTCTCCTATACCTGTAAACTTGTGGCCAAGACAGTATGAGGAGACCATACATGCGTTTTCATTAAGGACAGACGGATGCATTTTGGCTGGAGAAAACAAGCATTTAGCTAAGCTTTTGTCTAAATAAGTATTGAATTACTGGCAAAATAAGTAACTTTTAATTCTGATTAGTAAACTTTTCAGCTTGGCCGAACATACTCGCTGTGAAATTTCTTATTATCAGCCCACTGAAAATTTGTGTTAATATTATATCTGATACATATTCATTTGGAGTTTGCATAAATTCTGCAGGGATCTAACATTACCAAATGCCCTTGATACATTTTCTGATCATCCCACTAGCTCTTAATAAATACTGAAAGATAGTTTGGAGTATGGCTAACGAAGGATGAGTCCTGGTCAAGTTCATAACTTGGAACGCCTTGTATGACTATAATAATTGTAAAATGGTGGTGTTATTTCAGAACTTTCCATTAGATCTGCGGACCTTGGTGGTTGTGGATACCCTCATACGTTGTTACTACATACCTCGAATCCTCTTTATCTCTTTCGACTCTCTTTTTTACTGTACAGCCTTCAACTGAACACTTGTAATAATTCCTGTTTGATTTACATGATACGGTAATTAGAGCTCGAATCTTTCACAAACGTTCTCATGTCAACACAATAAATAGAGATAGTTGAATACCTTGGATTTGGGCTGTTTTTCACCATTTTTTTCCCATACTTCCTCCATTTGAAGCCATCATCCAGTATCTCAATCTCTGACTTTGTTTTGAAAGCAACCTTCTCTAACTCTTTCAATTCTTTCTTCTCCCTGCGACTCCCTCCACCTGCTGTAACACAAATACAATACAATATAACACATATATATCTTCTACACGCATTTTTAAATATGACATTTAAGACTTGCTTACTGGTACTATCTCCTTCATGATAGACACTACTGTCTCCACTGGATATAAAAACTTCATTTGCTGCATAACCTGGATTCTGAGGTTCACCCGACTCAACAAACGCTGGATCTTCATCAATCCAGTCATCGAGCTCGAAGAAATCAGAAACTTCGAAATTCGTATCAGGGACGGTGTACTCACTCATTGGAGTGTCGCCGGGAATGTTTATATTGTGATTTTGCTTATCCATGCTTATCAACTGAACTTTCTTGCTGTTTATATATCAGCTGTGGATACTTCCCACTTCCTAGCATGTCGAAAGAAGCTTCGTAGGAACTTCTTATTGCTTAGCAGTGGTGGCTAAGTCACCAAATCTGTAACATCACAAAAAGTTGGAGGCATGTGCGAAGACTTTCTGATTTCGGTTTTGGTGTGAAGTCTACCAACGGTCTCGTGCTCAGACCAACCCAATCCCAACGGGCGTCGATACGTCCAATTCTCAAACTAAACTATTTTTTTTTTTTTTTTCCAGAAACGTACGCTGAGGTGCATTGTTTGAGATTTTATGTGAACTGAATGAGACATTCCTGTGACAAAGGCAAAGTTAGCAGACTCGGTATTCGTTTGACATGGTTTTTGAAATATTAAAAGAAATTTTGGGACTCAAAAGTTATTTTTAAACATATTTGACTAATTTTATGAAAGTACTTACGGTAATTAGAAGAATTTTTAGAGGAATATGATCTATTGTAACTTTGTCTAAACACACTTTTGAAATGAGAAATACTTTTAAAAATTAGTTTTCAAACAAAAATTAAAGTAACTTCCTCTAAAAAAAATTCTACAGGAAGTAAAAACAAAAATCGTGTCAAATGAACCTCCAATATTGGACCATATTTGTTGGTCGAAATGATTAAGGATGACAACTTAAATATTTAAATAATATATCATTATCTATAGATAATGGAATTAGGAAATAACCAGGAAATCGAAAGTTTGGGTCCAATCTTGATCATCCGTGACGCATCGCTACTAAAAGTAGTTCATTCTCATTGAAAAAATGTTGTTTTATGGGTTTCGAAAAAGATGCAGTGTGAATGTTCGACTTTTGTGTTTAAGTTCATGTTTGAGCCACATTAAAATTTTCATTTTCATTCTTCTACTTATTTTTAACCACACATTCTTCAATAAAATACTATTTTCCATCACATCAATAAATTTTTTTTTTTTTTCAACCACACGTTTTTCATCAATCTACTATTCTAAAATATATTCTTCCAAAATAATGTTGCTCACACACACACACAAATTCCTTCGGATCAAATACTCGTATTACATTATTTCAACTAGTCATTCAATAATATTATTTTATTTTTCTGACAGTTTTGAGCAGTATTTGAAGATCGAATTTCTTAAATACTTAATTTGAAGATCAATATTCCATGAAATGATTCTTAACCACTATTTAGTAAATTTTAATTTAAGTGAATGTCAACAACTAATTTTAATCATATATTTTATGAGATTCACAACTTTTCAATCTTACATTTCATTTACTTTTATCGAAATCTATAAAAAATTGATTTTAATCCCAATCAAACAAGTAATGTTTATTTTATGATTTAAATTATCATCTTGTCCAACTCTTTGCTCCATCTTTAAAAATTGGTCCTTGTCTGGTATAAATTAAGAGTAGTGCTATGAGTACACATAATGGTCACATGGCGGCCCCTTATTGAGGAGGGCGTCTATGACGCTCCCTCAATAGGGGGCTGCCATGTGGCATTTATGTCAAATGTTATGTGTAATTTTATGTGCACATAGCATAATTCATAAATTAAAATCAAGATTTTAATCCAAATTAAAGTTAACGATTAATTTTAACTACACACTTTATGGTATCAATAACTTTTCAAATTTACTGAAAATCTGATTTTAATCCTCATCAAATGGAGGCTAGATATTTGCTAGGCTTCGAGGAAGGAAGACTAGGTCCGAAGTCGGAGTAGATTGAAAATTAAAGTCTGTGAACAAGTCAATAGGAGGTCAATTGGGCAAGTTCTATTAATTTACAAATAGTCTGATTCATGAGTCAATACGGACATTAGAATTATACATCAACAAAGACTCGGTGGAATTGAAGTATGGGTTCTTCAACGACCCATTATTCTATTTATAAAGACGTCTTTATTTTGAAAAATCTATGTGTAAAAATAAGTTTAAACAAATGTAAAACCTTCGGGGAAAATTGAAAAGAGCAAAATAAAAACATTCCTTTTATGGATCGGAGAAGATGAATATTTTTTGTCAGTTGACGGATTTATGAATGAAAATCTTGAAGGTCATTTCGATGCACATTTATTAAAGACTTGAAATTACACTACATATTTTGAAATGTTTGGAACCTCGAATGCAATTTTTCTTGTTTTAATTAATTAAATGTTAAAATACAATTTTCCTCTTTTAAATTTAGTTAAATTATGGTTAAATGCTAATTTTGATCCATTAACGAATTTTTGAATGAATTGCTTATTTTAATTAATTAAATGTTAAAATATAATTTTGCTCTTTTGAATTTAGTTAAATTGTAGTTAAACGCTAATTTTGATCAATTAACGAATTTTTGGACGAAAATTGTCGGAAGCCAATGTGTCGCACAATTTACAATTTTGAAAGATTTGAGGACTAATTGTTACGATTTAAAAGTTCTAGTATAATGTGCACTTTTGCTGAAAATTTCCCAATTTCATTTGGAGAGAGAAATGGTAGGTCGGATGGAATAATTTGATTTCGAGATCAGTTATTCAACCAAACGAACACCAATCGAAATCAACTCGACCTTCAATGCACTTGGTTGCCACAAATCTTGCACCCACAAAGGATACACTTATTGGTGGTGATTGCATCCACTAAGGAATGAGAAAGATTGAAAATGAATTATGATAATCACTCAACCAAGAAAGCTTGCCTCACACATATGTTTCCCTTGGCAAAGGGCGCGCACAGTGTAAAACGGCGGGAGGGTGAAACATAGATCAAGCCAATTAGGTCACTTCCAATTGGGCTAAAGGTAAGTAATTGGGCCAAGTCTCATTAAATGGGCCAAAGACTACCATTATAATTGGCAAACATATCACCACCAATCCATAACCAACGATAACATGAGTGATCCTAAGTATTGGGTCACGAGCAACATTGACGTAACGAGAAAATTCAAAAGTAAAAGTTTAACTATAACTTATTTCAAAACTAAGATAAAATGTTTAAAATTTCAAAAATCAGATATTTATTAAATTTTATTTCTAAAATTAGTAATTAAAAATATGTTTTATAAATTAAATATAATGTCACAATTCTATACAATTTGGTCACAAATTATCGAATTAATTGATTACAAATAATTTATCGATCACAATTAAAAAATTTTAAGGTAACAAATTATTTTACGGTCACAAATTTATCAAATTAATAGGTCACAAATCACAAATTTTATGAGCTAAAACTTATTTTATTGTCACAAATTATTTCATGATCACAAATCAAAAATTTTATAAGTCACAATTTATTCATCGATCACAAATCATAAAATTTATAAATCACAATTTATTTATCGATCACAAATCACAAATTTTACAAGTCACGACTTATAAGTTATCGATCACATATTATTTATTGGTTACAAAATATCCAATTTATTGGTCTCAATCTCAAATAATTGGTCATAAATTATTTATTGGTCACAAATTAACTAATTTATTGATACAATCAACTAAATAATTGCTCACAAACATCCTCAGCACATCACCACCACCATCGCCATCAACGCCGACCACCACCACCACCACCACCACCACCACCACTTCACTACCGTAGTCAATATCACAATCAACACTATCCAAACACCACTAAAAAATAAAATCCAAAATAATCAGTTATCGCCACGATCACCACCACTTCATTAGTACCACCACAACTACAAACACCGCAACCATCTGCGAACCACCACCAGTTACCCCAAAAGCTCCAACACCCAAAAGTATAGATTTTCCCCCACATTTTCCTCTACTAGCCACAACGCTCACACCCAAAACCATCGCAGCCCAAAATCGACACAATTATCGTCACCTAAAAACTACACAACTAGGATCCCGACCATCACAACCTACACCACCACCATCACCGCCCGACCGCCACCACCAACTGCACAAAACCAACGAAACTCAACCCAAATTTTCAAGCACAAGATCATGACCAAATTTCCCCAAATCGGAACCATCAAAACTCACAAAATTAACAAATCTCCAACAGCAACAACATTGGCTCATCATTCGTCGCTATAGCTCACAACGACATCGTCGCAGAGCACATTGCAATTGTTGCAACGTCTCATGTCGACAAGACAACTTCGCACTGCACGGACAACATTTATGGTGGTCTCCGACGAAAGTTTCTGGTGGTTGGGATAAAGGGATGTAAGAGAGAAATAAGTTAAAAGAGGGAGAGCGCTGGCCGGGGAGGGGGGAATATGAAAATTATTAGAGTTTTGGAGAGGTGATTGGATTGAATTGTTGTATATGTATATTAATTTGATTTTATAATATAATTATTAATATAAAAAAATTGAATTAATATCTGACTTTTTATAAATAAACTTTTTTAAAATTGAATTTTAAAAAAATTGGTTTTGTGTAATTTTCACTTAACTTAATTAAGTTTCTTCTAATAGTCCTAATTGTTTATGGGTTCATCAAATTTATTGAATATCAACGCACCAATTAAAAAGCGTTCAATTGTGTTTCCAACTCTCTTGCTTTGAAAGGGATACACCTATTAATAAATAGATTATTATTATTATTATAAATTAAAAACAACAGGAATACAGGGCAAAACAAACAGAAAATCGCATTATTTGATCATCACTTGGAACATAGATAACTTAGATAGAACACAATCCACATTATCACAAACCCAAACTTCTACTACTACTGCTACTACTAGTAGCAGCACTTACAATTAAAAGTTCAGCTTATTTTAAGAAACACTTAGATAAACGATTCCCAGCTTAATTTCAAGCAACTTTAACCTCAATAGTCTTGGGCTTCTTGGGTTCAGGAGGGGGCAATTTCTCAACAGTCACACTCAAAACCCCATCTTGACAAACAGCTTTAATGGAATCTACATTAGCATTTTCCGGCAGAACAAATTTCCTCATCAATTTTCCTACTCGCCTCTCCATTCTCACATACTTGGCGCCCTCTTTTTCCTCCTCCCTTTTTCTCTCCCCACTAATCACAAGCACATTTCCATCCTCAATTTGCACTTTAATGTCGCCGGATTTCAACCCCGGCATGTCGACCAAGAAGACGTAAGAATTTGGGTACTCTTTCACGTCAGCCGGAGTCGCCGCCATGGCCTTGGCGTCTCGGACGTAGGTTCTGGTCGGCGCAGTCATGGACTTGTCTGACTCTTCGCCGGTGGCGTCGAGCATGTCGTGGACGGCGTGTAAGACAGGAGCGTCGAATCCCAGTAATCTCAAATCCATCGTTTCTTGTACGAGAACAATCTGCTGTTTCTGGCTGCTTTTTGCTTATTTATGTGGTGGTGGTGGTGGTGGTGGTGGTGGTGGTGCTGCTGCTGCTGCTGCTTCTCAGAACAACTTGCAATGATGAGATAGATGGCTGGGTATATATAGGAGAGGAATGGAAGAACAATAAGAAGTTTCTGGAGGGTAATGGAAGAAAACGGTGACGTTTCTAGGAGGTTCTGTAATCTTTGTTCTATACGCTTCCAGAAGTGGCAAAATGTTTTCCGGAATTATATTGATGCCCTTGAAGTTTTAGGAATCTGCATGGGCCCCTACTCTTTTGTCTTTTCTTGATTCACATTCTATGAAAAGTAAAGGAAAAAATAGGACTGAGCCCTCGACATTTCATTTAGTGTAGCGTTAGCTCCATAACATTTAGCTCCTCTTTGGTATCAAGTAAAATCTACATTTTAATCTAAGTTAAAATTAATAATTAATTTTAGTCATATATTTTATGGGTTCAAAACATTTCAATTACACATTTCGTTAACTTTTATAAAAATTTACCAAAAATCTGATTTTAATACCTATCAAACATGACTTTAAAAGTAAAGTTTTGACTCTCTTAACTTATTCACAATTGTGAGGTGGGATCTTTACATGAAGGAACATATTGAGGTGGTAACAGCATACTAGATCTTCACTCTTGTTGAGATGACGATTATGACGATCGGATGAGAATGAATGGGGAAGAAGTTTGGTTTTTTCTCTCTTTTTTTTTTATATACAAAATTCCATTAAGCAATAGATTGCCACAAAATTGTTACATATGTGATTACAAGTTTCAATTCGGGCTAAAATTAAAGATCTATTGCACTTCATCCCGACAAAGATTCAACCCTAATCCTAGATAAAATATAAGACATTTCACTCCTTAATCCTTCTAGCCAATTGAACATTCTTGGGCATAATAATTACCTGCTTAGCATGAATTCCCCACAATTTGCATTCGCGCGAAGTCCCACCAAATATGATAAGCCTCTTGAAGAATGACCATGTTGATGGTTGCTCGATCGATTTTGTCATTGTCAGTTATCGAGGCAGACCCAGGCAACCTTGGAGCCTTGTTACTGGTGGATGTTTTTAGGCTATTTGTTGCGCTCTATTGATAAACGTATTGAATAAAATGAAGAGTCAAAACATCACTTTTAAACGTTAGTGAACCGATATCACACTAGAGAAAGGATTGGAGCCCAATCCTAACATTTTAGAAGTAAAAGTAAATTAAAACTACATATTTGTGATAACCTAGCCCGATTTACAATTTGATTATACTTTCACTTGTTCCAAAATATTAAATTTTGTGAACGTATACACAAATAGTGATAATGTGGTTCGGGAAACAAAAAAAAAAGAAGCTCTAGAGGATTTTAACCACCGACGAAAATGCCAGTCTACTTACATTTTTGTGGGACATTCTGGACGATATTTTAATTGTGTGATGTTATTGAACTTCAGTGACCAACATGAAGATTTTGGTTTGCACACGAGGATTGTTTGACTTAGGATGTTTGAATCTTAGATGCAAATGTGTAAGTGATATACATAAAGATTAAGGATAAATCTAAATGTATCAAACGTTTTACATAATATTTGACAAACTCGTCACTTGACGCCCCCCTATTAGATGGGCGCCTGCCGTCACAAGCGCCCCGAGCACCAAGTGATGAGTTTGTCAAAAATTCAGTCAAATATTTGATGAGTGTAACGACCCAAAACTTAATAACTCACATCTTAATGACTCATATGTCACAATAAAATTTTTAAATTTGTGTGTTAGTGATTATTTAAATTGTGATTTTTTCACATAATGTATTTTCAAAAATTAGGAAAAAAGTTATAAAGGATATGAAAAGTATTATTTTAAAATATGTAATTAAAATGAATTTGAGCAGTAATATGATAAAGTAAGACGTTAAACAAAACTTGATATTAGTGTTCAATTTTATATTCAAAGTATTAAAATATTAACTTCTTTAAATTAATAATGTCAAAACTACATAAATTTAGTAATTATTTGAGATATGAATTGATTACATGATGTTAGTTGATAAGTTATTATTCAAAACTCAATACTCTGGATCATCAAACAAAGCTTTGGACATCATCGTTATTCATTTGTACGTAAATTGATCACTGATCAACCGTACATTAAGATTGCACAACTTGAGAGAGAAAAGAACTGACAAACGATAATTTTGATCCGGCATAAAAGCGGATAGAAAGAGATAGAGCAGAGATAAACTCGACTAGTTATAGTGTTCCCTTAACCAATCTTGACGTCAATGGTCTTCGGCTTCTTGGGCTCCGGCGGTGGCAGCTTTTCAACAGTAACAGTCAGCACACCATCCCGCGAAACTGCAGAAATAGCATTAGTATTCGCATTTTCCGGCAGCACAAACTTCCTCATAAATTTACCCACTCTCCTCTCCATTCTCACATACTTCACTCCATCCTCTTTCTCCCTCCGCCTTTCGCCGCTCACCACCAGCACATTGTCGTCCTCCAGCTGCACTTTGATCTCGCCGGCCTTGATTCCCGGCATGTCCACAATGAAAACATAAGAATTCGGGTATTCTTTCACGTCCGCGGGTGTCGCCGCCATGGCCTTGGCGTCGCGGACGTAGGCTCTTGATGGGTTGTTCTGTGTTGATTTTTCGTGGTCTTCGCTGAAATCCAGCATATCTTGGAGGGTTGAGAGTAGGGCAGAGTCCATACCGAAGTTCCTCAAATCCATTTCTGGGGAATAAATAAACGGTTTTGTTGAAATCGAGGAATTGAAGGTTTGTTTTTGACGAATTGATTCTGCGAAAAAAGGGGAGGGGATGTTTTGGATTATATAGTGGTTTGTGGGACCCAATGGAATGTTGCAGAGATTTCTAGTTTGGGATTAAAATATTATTATTTATTAGACTACATAATTGATAATTCTATCCTCATCTGGAATAATCAAGACTAATTGAGACTTTATGAGTTGGACCCATCAAAAAACCTGGGTGCGGTACGGTTGGGCTGTGGGCAAGTCGTGACTCGATTTCATGATTTCATCCTATCTTCTCCATTTCTAAAATGCTATTAATAGGTGAAGAGCATTTGAATCGTGTAGGTGGACATGCAAATGATCCGCATTATTTTAGACGGAGCTAGGATAGTTCCTTTTGAACGAGTATGTTTCGAAATAACCTTATAATATGCATTAGCATACGGACAAGCTAAAACATATGTATTGCAAATAGACAAGCGTCTTGAAACCAAGCGCAGCATAATGATGCGTTTGTGTGTTTACATGCTAGTAGATTTTGATGGCGAAATATTTAATGGGTCATGTCTACACTCATTGGAAATTGACAGAATGTAGTCCGTCACGAGTGCGAAAAATAGTTCTGCTGTGAGACTTAGAGAGTCGGGCCGTGTCAGTTGAGCTTCGGCTCACGACAGTTTCAAGCTAAGCTTTTCACAAATGGGCCTAACAGGATAGGTTTGACAAGATTAAACCTTTTTTTTTTGTTCACCTGAGTTCCAGATACAATTCTTTCATAGATTTATTTTCTTCCTTCTCATCTTATTTGTTGTTGGTGGCTTATCTAAATTGACTATTGATCAGAACTATAAAACTTCATTAAGGTTCCTCTGTGAAAACAGAGGATGCGGAAAAACTACAGTAGTTGGGTTAGAATCCGGGTGATGGTTCAAAAGTAGTTCAAAATATTTTTCACATCAATTTAACTAAAATCTTTCCGAAGCTAAATGGAGAGACAGGAAGACAGAATTAGTTTGTACACACGGGAATTTAAATTACAACGCATAAAAAATTTAATTCGTGGAAAACATATATGTATTTCTGAGAATCAGAGCTCATCATTTTCTTCTTCTTCTACATAAACTAAAGGCTTTCTCTCCTTTTCCTTGACATATCCATATTTTCTAAGCACATATAACACTGCTCGGCTGATATTACCGATAAACACAATGCCCATAAGTGATAGCCAACCCAAAACAGATACCTTAATTATATATCTGACAGAATCTGTAACATGATCAGGAGTCATATTAATGAAGGTGATGAAATATGTTATAGTTTGGGCTGTTATAGCAATCCATATTGTCACCATTTGCGTCCACATCCACCTTCGTCTTCTTAAAGGTAAGCCGCTGACTTGCAACAAAATTATGCTCAATGATGCCAAGAAAGCAATGGTGTTGAAGATCATGTATTGGTTGTATGCAGGAGGAAGAGTGTATGCCATTATGGATTGTCCAGCCTCGTGTGGTTTCTGTGCTTTGGTGCCATTGGGAATTCCCTCGAAATCTCCCTGCCAAACGCCACCTGGTGGAGATAATCCAGCTTGAAAGGCTACAGTTGCAAGTAGGGATGCTACTATCATTAGCGCGTTTCTTTTCCTGCCCAACCAATCTGTGTGTTTGTGCTTTTTAGGCTGCTTTCTTGGAGTGTCATTTTCAGGAAGTTCTGCATCGAATGGAAGAAATGGTGTGTGCACAATTCTTGAAACGCTTCCACGCTGAAGACATTGCTTGATTTCCAAGTCCCTGGTGTCTCCCGGGGTTTGCAACAAGACATCCAGTGCTGTCCAACCATTCACATTTCGTGCCCCTATCTCTACTCTTGTATTGGCAATCACATAATTGATGACCTGTAAATTCTTATGAATTTCTGTAAACAAAGTATCTAAGCAAATGTTGCATTGTTCATTTAGCAGTAGGAATTTATCATCAAATCACATGTGCTGTGCACGGGTGAATGGAATGTAATGCTATGTTGAATGAATACCTCAATCTGTTTCTTGGCAACTGCCACTTGTAAAATAGTATTGCCATCAGAATCCTTCCAATTCACAAACTGATCATCTTTCTTCATAAATTCCACCAAAACTTTCAGGGCTTCAAAGCGATTGTACTTCACGCAAAGATGCAAACAAGTCTCTCCACCGCCGGTCAACTCCCGCGCCACCTCTGGCTTAGCCCGCAGAAGTTCGCCCAAAACAGCCACTCGGCCTTTAATCGCAGCCAGATGAAGCGGATTCCTCCCATCACGATCCAAAACAAAGCAAATATCAGGATTGATTAAAAGCAGATATTTCACCATACCCAAATTCCCCTTTGCTGATGCCAAGTGAAGAGCCGTTGAACCGTGTGAATTCAACGAATTTGCCATATCTAGGTTTCGATTGAGGAGTTCTTTGGTGAAATCAAGGTGCCCAAGAAGCACTGCTGTGTGCAAAGGATTATTGAGTATAGAAGAAAATTTTGAGGTGAGGATTTGAGGATTTTCTTGAATAAGTTGCAACAGGATTGGGATTTCTCCATTCATGGCAGCTTCATGAAGCTTTTTCTGCATTGTTTTTTCATTCTCAAGAGCTTCTTCTTTCTCATTATCTAGCAAGCTCCCAAATTTCATTTTTCTTGGTTCTTCTACCTGTTATCCTCACAGATCCGCCACAAAAAATGGAGTATTGTAAAATTATTGAAGATTTAAATCCATAAAATGTTTGTTAATTAAGATTTTCCTTCCTATGAATAATAATATCCTCCTCCACTAATGGATGATTTTACTTTTGTATGCAACCTCCAATCTAGACTGCTGACTTTTGAAAAGGACATAATTAATTTCTTTTTGCTCATAAGGTCAAGGTATGTAGAAACAATAGACTAATTCAATTCTAGAAAGTTAATTATCAATTAAACTATCTCTTAATTCAATAGTTTTATTCACTTGTGCATTTATTTTTTAGATGTTAATTGTCTGGTTGTTCTGTACTACTGTTTGCTCCCCATTTTTTTGCTTTGTACTTGTTCTGCACTCCTTTTCGTTGGATTTGTTTCTCAGTGTAGTAATTAAGGTTAGGTTGCTCTTTGCTGTTGGGTATGCCCCACGAAATCGTACAAAAATTTTAGTTACAAGATTTAGAACACTTTGGATTCAAAAACACTGTTTCCCAGGTGTAAACCGAACCTAATGTCCTCCAAGAACATCGTTAATCACTCAAAGAGTGATTGTCTTTTAGGGTATGGATCACTCAAAATCAAAAACACCAAAAGAAAACCAGAAGAGGAGATGACAGCGAGAAAGCAGACAGTTCAGAGATGAGTGGTATAACCTCTTAGGGTGATTATAGATGCTGCTTTGGCATATGGTGTTGGCTAATCGAGGGGTCATGATCAATGGTGTACATTTAGACACGTGGCACAATCGTGTGTGGCATCGTGTTTATTGCCTAGCCAATAGTCATTAGACCATGCCGTAGTGTACATTTCTACTAATAAATGAAAATATTTACTGCTTGCCTTATTTTCATTCTATATAAAGACAATAATTTATTAGGAATGATTACAACTGTTTTAGTATTTGTCGGTAGATTTTATAAATAAATGAGTTTGGAGAGGTGTAATGAGCTTAAACGACTGAATAAAACAAATGCTAATTAACTATATCACCTTGAATTGAAGAACAAAAGGTTGAGAAACCAAAAGCCAAGTATTATTTATAAAATAATTGAGGTCTAACTGTTAAGACAAGCGAAGGTTGTCCAATGTGCTGTATATAGTTAAGATCCCAAATTTTGATTTTAATATTCTATTATTTTTCCTCTTTTTTAAAAAAAGGCCTCCATCTAAAGTCCATAATTTGCTTGAACTACATTCAACTACTAGCTACTACCTTGTTATCTTCTGATGTCCAAAATAGATTCCATGGTTTTCCCATTTTGGTTGAATAAAGCCATAAACAAGTTTTTGATGTCTATTTTCTGTCATTCATGAATGAATCTACCTGAACAAGTTTTTTATTCCATCGAGCTGTATCACCAGCGTTTACTATGTCAGACGACTACGTATTTGAATACGTTGCCAAAAGAAAGTCATGCAAAAAGGGTTTTATATTATTTCCAATCTCAAGATAACTCGACATTGAAAATGAAAAGTCTAATGCAAAATTAGTAAACAATTCTTTCATATGATGAATATGAAGGTTTTGCGGTGAAGAAACATTTTAATAAATAAAATGTCTCTATTGTTAAAACGATATCAGAGAAAAGACGAGGAAACAACTTTTGCTTCTGGTTTATGAAAAATTGTCATGTGTCATGCGGCATGCCTTAATCAATAGCTACTTCTTTTTCTTACATAAGCATCTCAATAATGAAATAATGTTGGGACTCTTGCCTACTTTGTATTGGACCGGATAAAGTCAACCTTAACTTGAAGGTATATACCCCATTATCTTATAGAAATTCATTGAAACAAATAGTTTTCACATGTAGATATGGAAATAGATAATTCTTTTATAGTTTTTATATATCTGCGGATTCTGCATTATGATTGGCCAGACTTGTCCAAACTGTTATAAAATATATACTAGACTTTGAACAGTTCGAAAAGATAATGCCATTTTAATCCTTCAATTCTAAGAGCCTTACTGTGACTATTCATTTATATATACAAGATAAATGTAGCATGATTCATGAGGTAAGAGATGGCAACATTGGAAAGTATGCTTTTTGAAGCAGCAGCTGCAGGAAATGTGAATTCTTTGCAGAAGCTGCTTCAAGAAGATCCACTAATTCTCGATAGAGTTGTAGTTAGTTGTTTCCATGAGACTCCTGCACACATAGCAGCACTATTAGGCCATATTGGTTTCGTGAGGGAAATCTTAAGGCGAAAACCTGAATTTGCACGAGAGTTGAACTCGCACCTATCATCGCCTCTCCATTTGGCATCAGCTAAAGGTTATGCTGAAGTAGCCAGAGCGTTGATATCTGTGAATGCTCAAATGTGCCTAGTTTGCGATAAAAATGGGTTTACGCCTCTCCATCTGGCGTCCATCAAAGGCCGGATTGATGTCATGAAAGAATTGCTTCGAGCAAAACCAGATGCAGCTCGAGTGGTCCTGGATCGAGGGCAGACCATTTTGCATTTGTGTGTGAAGCACTACCAGCTTGAGTCCTTAAAGCTCCTAGTGGAGACCGTAGGAGATCAAGAGTTCACCAATTCTAAAGATAGTGATGGAAACAGTGTCTTGCACTGGGCTGTGGCTTATAAGCAAGTTGAGGTATGCCCTAACTTTATTTACATACTTGAAATTCAATGGACCCTATTTATTTGCCTTTTTTTTTTTTTTT
>CAIGRN010058683.1:0-24045 GCA_903798345.1 Fraxinus anomala
TAGCTAAGTGATCTCCATCACTTACAACATTCTCCACGAGATCTACTTCATCTAAAGTATCTGAATATCTACTTCCAGCCATCTTTTCTTTATTCTGCAATTTGTAGCAATCTTTCTTCATGTGCCCCTTCTTCCTATAAAAGTTACAAATTTGATTACTGAACTTAGATTTCGATCTGCCCCTTCTAGAACTACCGTGAGCAATAAGGCATTCTCCATCTTTGGCCTCAAACACCAGATGATTCATCTTCTCTTTTAAAAATAAAGCATCATACACATCCTCTATGGTTAGAGTATCACGACTATACAAGATCGTATTTCTAAATGAAAAAAACGAAGCGAGCAACGAACACAATTGGATCAAAACCAAATCTTCTTCATTATACTTTACTTTTAAAATTTCCAAATCAGCAACTATTTCCTTAAATACAATTAGGTGATCTTCAAATGATCTTCCTTCTATCATTCGACGAAAGTATAAACGTTGCTTGAGATGCAACTTGCTTGTTAGAGTTATGCACAATTGCTCTAACTTCAACCATAAAGCAACTGTTGAACCTTCTTTTAAAACGTCTCAAAAAATAATATTCGATAGATGAAGATAAATGTGAGAAATTGCCTTCTTATCCTTCCATAATTTCTCATTCGCGGTCAAAGTTGCAGACATCTTGTCAATTCCCAACAACGCATCATCCAAATCTTGCTATGCGAGTACTGCACGCATCTTAACCTATCATAGCGAAAATCTACTGCTCTGATCCAAAAGCGGAATGTTATACTTCATGGAACCCATTACGAACCAAAACCTCGAACAAATCAAACCCTGTGCTATTGCAGAACTGCTGATACCACTTGTTATGTTAATTATACCCAAAATCTCTAAAACCAATTGATGAGAATTCAAAGATCTATATAGCAAAATATGAAGTATATGATCACAAGAAAAAAATAAAAGAAGACAAAATATGGCAGAGGAATTAATAAATTTTATTGCACCATAAATAATGAAGATGGAGAAATATTACAATGATCCTAAAAGTTGGTACTCACACTTTTCTCACACATAAAATTATAGAGAAGAACCAAGTATATATAGGCAACTATGTAGGGCGATGTCCAAATTCTAATAGACGAGTTGTAATTGAAGTAAAATGCCAAAAATGTGTTAAAATGCGAAAATGGCTTGAGTCGGATAACCCCGTCGCTCGAGCAATAAGCTAGCGACAAGTTCGTCACTCGAGCGCTGACGGACAATAGGCTAGCGACCAAGTCTCGGGAGAAAACCTGCAAATGTTGCTCGAGCGGTAGGCTAGTGAAAATGCTGCGATTTTTTTTCCTGATCCATAATTTCAACATCTTCAAGTACAATACAAATTCCAACTCCCAATAGAACTTTCAAATAGAATTTCAACTTGAATAAGATTTCAATGACAATCCACACTGAATTTCTTTTTACGTGCACTTCAGTTAGAATTAGTCAATTATTTCAACAAAAAAGTCGGGTCATATCCAAATTTTCTAAGATCAAGTAAAAGAATTTGGATGGATGTTTCAAACTCAATTCATCATAAGCTCTTGTAAATGTTTTTAATAAGAAGCATATTTATTGGTCGAGTAGAAAACTATTATATTCTTAAAATCTCATATTAATTGCTAATGAAGTAATAAAAATCAGTTCAATATGTGAACCACACATTTCCACCTTAATTCAAGCCAGAGTAATCCTGGTATAAAATAAATATAGGACAACAATTGACCTATGTCCTAAGATGGGTAATAAAATATTTTTCCCCAGTTTGGTTTTGCTGATATTTTAATAAAAATTAATGAAATATAATTGTAAAATTGATAAAAATGGTAGATTTCATAAACTGTATATTTGATAATAAATTTAAGAAAAACGTAACCGAACAGGGACATTCACTTCGTTTTATTGAAGCCCTGTTTAGGCTCTATGAGATTTTGAAAATATATATTTCGAAATAGTAATTTTTTTTTTTTTGAGAGTTTATGATTAAAAATTAAAAATAAATTAATTTAAGTATAATATTATTTTATTTAATTCGGACACGCAGCGTAGACTTCTGAATCCATTCTAAAAAAGAATATTATTTTATTCACGAAATATGAATCATATAAAAACAGCACGTGCACTACACAAGGAAAGAAAAGGCATCAATCAAGAAGCTAATTACTGCTCAACTCAGTCAAACACCATTTTTACAAGTCCAAATTCAACCATTTTTCAGACGTAAGCTGCTGTAATTTTTAAAAGAAACGCCAACCAGCTTGAATACAAAATCAAACTTTGGAAACTTATAATCCCGAAACCTTAGCTTTTTTATCTTTAGTTTACATCTGCCCTGTTTCTTGTTTCTGTTTTTAAAAAAAAACAAAAAAAAATTAAGCTCAAGAATTTGCGAAGTTTACAAAAAATTCGGCTGCCCAGATTGGGCATTGATGACAGTTGAATCTTCTTGAACTGGTGTTATAACTGTTTTTGTTTGATTTATAATTCAAGCCTCCAGCAAAAGCAAGTTTAATGGATTCATCGCCAGATTACACGAGGGCCACAAGCAATTTTGATGGAAAGAAAGAAAATTCTCCTGTAAGTTCAACCTCTTGAAATTGATTGTTATTTTTTATGGATTTAAAGCCTTATATTCCATTATTTTTCGATTCTGGTTATTTAACTTTAATCCCTTTAAATAGTGTTATTTTTATATATCTTCTTAAGTGAAAATTAATTTTTTTATGGTCTTCAAATTATCACATCTTGCGGTCATTCCCAAGATTTATCTGCTTTTTATTACTACATATTTGCTTGGGGGGAGGCGGTGGGATTTGTGTGGAATACTAATCTTCAGACTGAATAGCTTTTGAACGTATTGTAAGATTTGTAGTTTTCTGTGATATGTGTCATCAGGGTGGAAGTGAATGTGATGAAACCATTTCATTGAGATCTTCAACTCAGGGATCTGCTGTTAATGGACTGCCTGGTCCGTACCAGGATATGGGAATCAAGAACAGAACTAACAAGAAGAAGACTCTGAAAAATTTTAGGAATCTAAAAACATTCAGGAGAAGGGCTAGATCAAGAGCCGTTGATCAGATTTCTAAGGATATGTCTGATGATCTAGTAACACCTCAACCGAAATCTTCGCTTGAAGGATCTGATGAAACACCACATTACATGCAGGCAACTAGTTCTTCGAAAGGGAAAAAGGCGAATTCTCTGGAAAGTAAGCAGAATTCTGAATTTTGCTTTGATAATACTGATCGAAGCAGTTCACATTCTTCACAATCGAATATGGCTTTTCCCAGTGTTGGATCTTTGCAAACCTCATCGACAGCATTGAACCTTAGAAATGTGAAAATTCTAATAAAGACAACGAGTTTTAAACCCAAGAGGTCTTCATTGAAATACTCTCAAGTTTCTCAGGATGTACATGTTGATAGAGCAACATGTTCTTCCATTCTTAAGGACTCGAAGTTTGCCAAGTGTGTTGAGCATGGTCCTGGGGAAATTGAATCTGAGAAGATATCAGAAATGAAAGTGTGTCAATACCATCACTGTTCTCTTCATGGACACTGCAATGAGGCCCATGATCATGTTCCTCCACAAAAGCGCCTCTTGTACAAAAAAAGACGATCGTTGAAGAAACAAAAAAGCACAAAACCCAAATCTGATTCCATGTCTGTCACAAAAAGTTCTAGTGATAAAAAGAAAGATCTCCAGAAAGGGCAAATGATTTCTAATGTACAGATGCATGGAGAGAGTGACAGTATAGCCTTCTCTTATGAGGGGGATACCTCTAGTTTGTGTGCATTAGAAGTAAAAACGAGTGAAACACCTTGCGTCATTGCTTCAAATGTCGTGGATTCTGGTACAGAGATCAATACTAAACCAAAAACTCAGCTCTTTGGAGATGGGTACAGCGGTATTCAAGAGTCAGATCTCGTCGAAATTGCATTTGGTGAAACATCAAACCCTGAGGAAAGTTTCCGGGAGAGTCTTAACCGAGTCACGGATTATGGTACACAAGGGCAAACAGTTCTTTGTTTGAAGTGCTCTTGCATTAAAATGGAACCAAATGAGTCCAAAAGAACAGCTGACGTAGACTTACCACACCCTCAAGCCCTTGACTCAAATCTTGGGAATGGGTACAATCGTCTGACCCCTCAAGATGTGGCTACTGATATTTCTGATACATATGCATCTTCCATTTCCTTAAAACTAGATGAACATTTCAGTCCCCACAGTAACGGTACTGCAACTTCTAATGGAGCAGAATGTGATTTTGATGCATCCAACATACAGAATGCATTAAGTCCAGACCATTTTGAAGAAGTTACAGAAAGTAACAGTGTGATGTCATCAACTTCAGATGTTCAAACTTCAGAATATGGAAATCCTGAATCAGAAAGGAAGTTCACAACTGAAGTTATGCCTGTTGAAGATTCTGAATCTACTGAAGTCATACAAGAAAACAAAACTCGGTTCAACAAAGTTAGGCATATCAGCATGTGGCACATGATACATCAGCATATGGCAGAAAGTATGGCTGCTGAATCTGAAAACACGCCGCTTCAGGATGTTGATGGTTCCAAAGTATTGCCTGCAAAAGAAAGTTCAGAATCATCCAGGGATTTTTCTGATTCTGATAGGGGCATACTGAACAACGATTATGAATCAGAAGATATTGAAGTCCGCAAGCTTTTTGCAGTTAAGCTAGTCCGAGAAGCAATTGAGAAGATTCTTCTTCCAGAAGTTCAAGATCAGACATCTGATGATCGATCAATCACAAGCGACTCCACTCATGAACAAGAACTCTTCGAAAAGAATCAACACGAAGGTGGGGAACTGCATCTCTCTCTCTCTCTGTGTTTGTGTTTGTGTTTGTTTTGCTGGTTTTTGGGGTCGGGAGGTTTCCTTTTCCTTTTTTAACTTACGTGTAGGATACTAATGATCTCTGCTTCCACAGGTCGTGTCCAAGAAAGTTCCCCAGAATGTGAGCTGGATAAGGGGGAGGGTAATGCGCCAGCTGATTTGAAAGAGGTAGGTCTTAACAATACTGATATTTCTGGTCAAGAGATGATGCAAACCGATAAAACGTTTGGAACCAAGTCCGTGAAGAAAGCACCAAAACATTGGAGTAATCTTAAAAAATGGATTTTACTTCAAAGATTCATCAAAGAATTAGAAAAGGTGAGGAAATTTAATCCAAGGAGTCCACAACATCTGCCTTTGAAGCCTGACCCTGAATCAGAACAAGTCAACCTACGACCGCAAACAGTGGAAGAGAGGAAGAAAGCAGAAGAGTGGATGCTTGATTATGCACTGCGCCAAGCAGTCAGTCAGCTTGCCCCTACTCAGAAAAGGAATGTGTCTTTGCTAATAAAGGCCTTTGAAACAGTTGTTTCACCGAATGAAGATAATAGCAAAAAAATTGCTGGCATTTCCCATGAAGTGGGCGAGTCTGTTCTAAAAGAAAGTGACACAGACAAAGAGGCCCAAGAAATTTTTGAATTGAAATCTGATAATGGTGAAATAGCACCTGAACAAAACATACAGGGAATTCAAGAGGATACAGTTGTCTGTCTGAACTCCGAGTTTCCAACTGGTAATTTCCTCCCAACCATTGGAAACATAGAGACTCAAGATCCAGATCATGGACATTGTGAATCCAAAAATTTGATTCTAGATGGTAGTATATTATCAACTGAGGATACTATCTCATCAGCTGTTCATTGTCTCGAGCTAGAAACGAAAGTAACGGGTGAGGCCAACCAAGAAGTTGTGCCAGAACTCAGAGGATTTCAAGAAGGTACCGTATCTGATAGAAAAGAGTCAGAGACAAAGAATCCATCACACAATATCCAGTTGGAAAGACAAAACTATATCAGAATGTGGCATTCGATATATCAGCATGTGGTATCAGGTATTGCTGCAAAAGTTGGAAGCCAACTTCTTGATGGAACAGATGATGACGAATTAGAAGATTGTAATGATTTGTCTAAAATAAGCAAGGGTGATGATGACTCAGTCAAGAAAAACCGTGTTTCTAGCCATTTGAATAGTGCATTCACCAAATCTGATGCAGTCAAACTCGTACAAGAGGCAGTAGATGAGATCCTTCTTCCAGAAATTCAAGATGACTCATCTGATACTCAATCAGTTACAAGTGACTTTAATCCAAACCAGGAGATCTCAGAAAGTCTTAACCAAGAAAATGAGATGCCATGTACCACATGTGAAGGTGGAATTTCAATTGATCAAGAAGACTGTAAAATAAAGTCAGCCAGAAGACCCGAGCCACTGAAGTCCAAGAACTGGAGAAAGCTGAAAAAGCTAATCCTCCTCAAGAGATCCATAAAAGCATTAGAGAAGGCAAGGAAACTTAACCTGCAACCACCACGACAACTCTCGGTTATGCCTGATCCCAAACAAGAGAAAGCTGACTTAAGGCATCAAATGATGGACGAGAGAAAAAAGGCCGAGCAATGGATGCTAGATTATGCAGTCCAACATATTGTCACGAAACTAACTCCAGCTCGGAAAAGAAGGGTGTCAATGCTTGTTGAAGCTTTCGAAGCAGTCATTCCACTTCCAGAGCTATTAACTCCATGAAGATTCAAGTCAAGCATATCTATCCAAGGCTATTAGTTGCTGTTTATAAAAGTAAGCATGGTAATTTTTGTATTTTTGTATGCATTTATTCAAGTACATGCTTATTTCCAACTTTGACCGGCAGTCACAAAAGAAGTATTTATTTTTAGAACCTATTTATTTTCCAGTGAACCTTTTAAGCGAAGCATGCACTACATAGAACGATAGAGTTGGCAACAATTGTTTGGTACAGATTTTACTAAAATCATTTTCTTCACTTTTCAAACAAACATTCTTACAGAAAATCATTTTCACTTGAAAAAAATCTGTGCCGAACAAGGTATTATTACAAGTAATTGGCACTCTGGTTGTTTTGATTGTTTTAGTCTTCCGCAATCAACTATAATACGTAATATTCTGCAAGTAAAGCAATCGTAATAATATTAATCAAAATATACTTTCTTGAACTGATCATCTCAAATACTTCAATGCAGATGCTGTAAGGATGATGTCTCGTGCCTCTGGAATAAATTGGTTAGTGTTCATGTAAATGGTCCTTTTTATGCCAGTTATTCTTTAAAATCAATTTTTATTTTTTTTTTGGTTTATGGGAATCTCATTATTATACTACGGATGTTTTGTACAATTTCTAGAAGACAATTCTGTTATCTGCTTGGTCGTGCATGTATTCCAGAGATGCAATAATGTTACCGGTTTGTTTATATTCTTCTAATCTTTCATTGTATGTAAACGATGAAGCGTAATCGAGATTTTATTTTATATTCTAGATGATAGCAAAATATTTTGTTACTATCCCTATCTGAGAGAAATTTTGTGACCTCTTTAGTGAAATGTTATCAATACTTGATATTTGTGGTTTTTTCTTTGGAAGAGAGTGCTGCTGCCATTTTCAAATACAAGACTTATGTATACCTGTTTTTGTGCGTCGCTTCTCTTTCCGTTTGTTTGTTTGAATGTCTTGAGTGTCGAGAAAGTATTTTGGTAATTGGGAACACAACGTGAAGTGTTGTGAAAGTGCTTGTGTTAGTGATTATTTGAAAAGTGATTTTTTGTGGAATATATGAGTTAAAAAAAGTAGGAAAAAGTTATTCGGAAATGTGAAAAATAATTTTTTAGGAGATTGTTTGGTTGAAAATGAGTGCGGGGGAAAAATATGGTTTTCAAATAATCACTTTCAAGCTAGGGATAATAAGAGTTTAGAAGATGAACTTATGTCTCACAAGTGCCGAACCAATGGACTCTTATATGTAGTGATGTCAACTGAGTTGGGCCGAACTAATTGGGGTGCATAAAGATCTCGCTTATGGGTCTAGGCTAGTTTGAGTTTTAGTTGGCTAACCAAATGTCTTACTCCCCGTAGGCCGGGTTGAGACAAACAAGTCTCTAAGTAAATTACAGCCATCAAGAGTTTTGAACTTTCCATTTCAAAATTAAGATTTACAAGTTTTTTTTCTTTTTTCGAAAATTAGATGATAATTAAAATTTTAAATATTAATAATTATATTATAAATTAATTTATATATTCAAACCCTACCCCCATCAACCCCATTCAAACCCTAATCATTTTCTCCCTCACCTTCTTCCTCTCCCTTTTCTCTTCCTCTCCCATCTCTCTACCCTCCCCTCACAAAAGGACCACTGTTGCCGTCGGAGACTATCTCACCTTTTGTGGGGTTGACATGTTTTGAAACTGGTAGTGACACTCTGGTTGGAGGAGGAGGAGGAGGAGGAGGAGGAGTAGAGCCAGAAGTCGGCAAAGGTTACTCTCACTCCATTCACCCACTGGAAGCTGCAGAGACTCCATCCATCCATCGGAAGTCACAACGTCGCTGCAAGAACCATGCACAGAGGCGCTCGACGCAGTGAGCGTCATTGCATGACGAGCAGTGGAGCTTGCAGAGGTAGGTGTCGGTCAGAGTGGTGGCGTCAAGGCTTTTTGGCGTGGTTGTTGATGCAATTTGCTACAGGTATAGGTTGACGTAGAAATCGACAATAAGAAGAAACAGAGGTGTGTTGTACGGTGGGTACTATGGCCAATGATATTGGATCTGTAATTTTGGATTTGGTTTTTTGGATCTTATTTTTTGTTGTGTTTGGGTGGTAGTGATCGTGATTTAGGCTGCGGTGGTGAGGTTGTGGTGATGTTAGCAGTGCTGATGAGGTGGTGGTTAGCTAGTGGTGGTCGTGGTGCAGTAGTTGTGGTTGGGTAGCGGTGGCGACAATTTTGTTGGATATTGTTGGTGGTGGTGGTTTTTGTGGGGGTGATTTTGAAGTTGAAAATGGTAGTTAATGGAGGTGGTAGTGCCATGGTGAATTGGCGTAGGTGGTAAGGATTAAGAGGGTTTGTAATCAATTATTTGAGATTGTGACTATTAATTTGGGTATCCTTGTGACTAAAAAATAATGTGTGATCGATAAATTGTGACTAATAAATAATATGCGACATAAAAATTTGAGTTGTGACTTTTAAAATTTGTGATATGTGATCAATAAATAAATTGTGACATAATTTGTGTCAATTAATTCTAAATTTGTGACCACAATGTATATAATTGTGACCTTAATATATTTAATTGTGATTTATAATATTTTTTGATACGTGACTGGTGAATAAATTGTAACTTATAAAATTTATAATTTATGATCGAGAAATAATTTGTAACTAATTAATTCGATAATTTGTGACTAATTGTATAGAATTTTGAACTTAATATATTCAATTAATAAAATATATATTTAATTAATTATTTCATAAATAAATTTAATTAATATTTGATTTTTGAAATAATAAATTTTGTTACTTGACTTTGAAATGGGTCAAACTTAATATTTTAGATTTGAAAATTTCCCTTCCAAGTAACCCATGCTGAGTCTGGCCTATGTGTTTAATATGTTTGTTTTAGATTATATTTTTTCGAACGTGGAGCCATATGTTTCAACCCTACCACTTTGTTGCCTTTAACACCTGTTGATAATCATGCTTTTCAAACTTTTTTTTTTTTTTCTACATATTCATTTTCAACCACATAATTATAAAATAAAATGTTCTACACGTAAACTCAAAATTATTCCATATTTTTTAACAACACATTCTCTTAAACTCACTATTCAAAATATTATTTTTTCCAAATAATAACCAACAAACATAGGCTTAATTATGTCACCTCTTATATAGATAGGCATTTTTTTGTAACTCGTAAGATTTTATTTATAATTTGGGAGGACGAGGTAACTCGTATAAACTGATATTGCAACTTGTTATTTTTAAATTTCTGATTGGTTCGTGCAATTATATAGCTATTTTGTTCACTTGTGCTAATTTCAATTTTTGTCAACTGAGCTTTTGTAGGCTTCTCAATTATGCAAGCCATGGGTCATTCATCTTTTAAACCAGTTTGATAGTATTTTGAAAAGTCTAAAATTGCTTTTGGATTAAGAGGTTACCTTTGGCTCTATTTGAATAATTTTTTATGAGTGTTTTGTCGGGTTAGAAGAGATTTTATAGTAATTAAGTTTTGCACTTGCTTCCCTTCCCCTCTCCCCCAACCCCAATTTTCATGATTATGTTAATTTTTTTGATCGTTTGGTAATACAAACTTATGCGTAAACATCTTTTTAGTGTAATTTATACAATAAAGTATCAAATTTAAATATACAATAATTGAACCCTTATGCCCTTATGTTAAGGGATCTGATATAACCTTTCCATTTTGTTATGCAATTTTTGAAAACGATAAATGCATGAAGGGTAAGCCAACTCATAAAAAAAAAATCATATAGCCCCTATTTGGTTCTCATTTTTCATCCTTAAAAATGAAAAATATGACTGTTATCCATCACATCAAACCATCAATTTTGAATTTCTATATCTTGTATGGGATCCAATAACAGCTATATTTTTCATTCTCATTCTATAATAATGTACAAACGGGCCCATAATTTCGTTTCGAGAAATTTAATATCATCCAAATTTGCGAGTTAATTATGCTCTTCACAATTTTCGATAGAAGATAGTTTTTCTTTGAAATCTTTTTTTTGTTGATAAGTTGTGTTTAATAATTATTGTTCTTGATATTTCATGATATTCTTGACATTTTAAAAGTTGTTATTGACATTGGACCTTATTTATCTCGACACTTGACACTTCATTTATCTAGAACGAGATTTCGTTCCGAACATGATAATTGTCTACATTTCATAAAGTTCTTGACATCTTAAGTGTAGTTCTTGACATTCTATACATGTTAATCTCGACACTCGATGTTTCATTTATTAGGAACGATGGTTCGACATTGATAACAATACAATACAAGAGCTATCACACTAGCTTGACACCATATACCAAATCTTATCAATGTTAACACATCGAACTGAATAACATGCCACTAATTAAACAACCATAAATTCGTAGCGATTTCAAGTTTCCATTCAATCACCGAACTGTACCAAAGATGTGTAATAAAGCTGGTTCCCACTATGAAAACAAATCACAAGTTGACCGCATTAATGATTAGAATTATACATATCTCGACGTAATGCAATATGAATGAAACTTATCAACAATACTCTTTTTTTTTTTTTTCTTTTTTTGAGTTACGACATGTAACTCTACTTCAACCATGTTTTTTGCATAAATTGTGTTGACATCCGACCTGTAACCTAATTAAATATGTTTGTTATATGCACTTAGCTCATATTAAATTAAGGTCGGATCTGCAAGGTCAATTCTTACTTACAATCGATGTGGTTTGATGAGACATAATGATTGTAAATTTCTTACACACTGTCAAAACATTTAATCAATTAATGACATTCAGAAGGATTTACGTCAGTGCATACATATTCCACCAATCATATGTTATAGCTTCGTTCTCTAACCAGATCATTAGTTGCTGGGGACCCCATTTAAGGCGGCAGTGCATACATATTCCACCAATCATATGTTATAGCTTCGTTCTCTAACCAGATCATTAGTTGCTAGGGACCCCATTTAAGGCGGCAATGCATACATATTCCACCAATCATATGTTATAGCTTCGGTCTCTAACCAGATCATTAGTTGCTGGGGACCCCATTTAAGGCGGCTTCATAATAGCCTAATGGAGCCGACCTCAGCAACCAATGGGAATATGTCATTGGCGTACTTTTTCAGTTCGGTACTGTATGTTGATTTGACAACAACCAATCAGGACTTAAGTCATTGGCACAGGTTCCTAACTTGACACTGTTGTTGACAAGATAGGAATATAAAAGATACATGTCCATTCTTTCCTATAAAAAGATGGACAGTATCCTTAAGGAGTGGGAAGCCCAACTACTTCATATTTTAAATACCTCCTTGGATAAAAGAACTTGTGATTTGCAAGTAATTATCAACAAAAATCCTTATTTACACATGAAGTTGGTTAGAAGTTTGGTGATACAATTTTTAACGTCAACTGTTTGGCACTAGGAGGGCCCTAACTTGTATAAGTAACCCTATCTCTCCATAAAATTCACAACAAAATACCGTCATCGATGATAATTGAGCATCGCAGAATCAATCCCACACTCATCTTGAACAAATGAATATTCCACAAAAATATTGGAATGAGACGAGGTTAAAATGAAGCTGGCGACCCTCACATGACAATTATAAAAGAAGCTTCGAGAGGTTGACAAATGCAGTCAACAGATTAGAGCGAAACCAAACCCACGTTCCTCCACTTAATACTGAGATAGAGTCCCCATATAGGGAACGAACCAGACGACCTCCCACAAGGAGGGCTCTCCCTTTCTCAGGAGAGCAATTTTCCAAAAGTCGAACCAAAGAGATCAGGAGTTCTTCCGCAACAATAGAGCTGTCTACTAGGAAGCTAGTAGTGTGTTCGATAGATTGGGATCTCAACACTGACTCACACCTCAAAGCGAATATACGAAACCCCATGTGAAACGTCCGTTGGAACAGGCAGAACCTGAAATGAGCGTCTTAAAAAATGCATTGTTGATTTGGAAGCCAAAAACAAAGGAAGCACGGAAGAATATCTCACTAAATGCCATTTTCCTATCACTGAAGATATTATTAGCAACCGTTGCTTGAAAAATTGAAAATGCCCCAATTCACCGGGTATAAGGGGAAAGGAGATACCCTTAGTCACCTAGAAAAGTACACTTCCTGGATGGAGCTGCAAGAGCAGGCGATGCCATTATGTGTCGTGCCTTTTCATCATCGTTGGGAGACAAATCTCAAAGGTGGTTAAAGAGGCTACATCAGAGGTCCATAAGAAACTAGAGCGACCTCGCCACGACATTTCTAGCTCAGTTCATGGGTTCCAAAGCAAGAACCATGCCCAAAACGTTTGGTAAGATTTAGCAAGGAAAGAGCGAATCGCTTAAAAGTTACCTCAATAGGTTCAACAACCAATCCATGAAGTTCGAAAAAATCTCACTCATTGCAGTTCTTTCTGGGTTAAGGCCTAGAACGATGTTTTGGTGGTCCATACATAAAGATGGACCTCGAACATATCATAAGTTCCTTAATCGAGCGAAAAACCATATAAATGCGGAGAAAGCCACTTCAGACCAGGAGGAAACCAAGGTAAATCCATAATCCCCACACCCAACAAAGGAGAAAAATGTGAATAAAGAGTTCAATCATGAAAAGAAAAAGGATAGAAGGGATAGAGATCGTCGTAGGCCTTCTCTGGAAAGGTTCCACGAATATCACCCATTAAATGCTACTTTGGAAGAAGTCTTCTTGCAAACGGGAGAAAAAGAAGCATTCCGCAGACCCTCACCTTAGAAAATGGATCCAGCAGGGAAAAGCTAAGGAAAGTACGTCGATATCACAGGTCGACAGGACACAATACAGATGATTGTAGAAACCTGAAGAAAGAGGTGGAATCTTTAATTTGACGGGTCATCTACAAAAGTTTGTGGCTAAACCTAGAGAGACCAACCAAGCGTGCAATCAACAACCTTACCAAACAGAGACATTTCAACGAGGTTAGCCAACTCTTCAAGCTCGGGATCCTCCACCTCAAGCTGAGATCAAAATGTTAATAGGTGGTAATCAATACATTAAAGGATCAAGAAGGGTAAGATGTAGACAAGCTCAAGATGCATGCATTTGTCAGAATTACGATATGGACGACCAAAGTTCGATACTAGTGTTGCATCATACTCAGAATGGTTTGGATTTTTGGAAGAATATTTTTATGGAGTTTTACAGGACCAAAGTGATGCATTGGTAATAACCATGTCTGTTGCTGGCATATAAATGCATCAAACTCTTGTAGATAATGGGAGTTCGATCAATGTGTTGTATTCTATAACTCTGGAACAAATGGAAATTCAAGAATGGTGTCTCCAACTATATTCTAGTAGGCTGCAAGGATTTTCTAGGGATCCTATTGAAGCCCGAGGTCAAATTTTTTTTATTGTAAAACTAGGCGAGGTCCTTTGTCAGAGAAGAATTCTAGCGGGTTTTGTGGTTGTCGACCTACCTTCCAATTATAATTACATACTAGGGAGACCCATATTACACAAATTGCAGGTCGTTGCTCTAACATATCACTACTGCATAAAGTTTTTCACTCCGGACGGATTTGGCATAGTACGTGAAAATCAAGCTGAGGCTAGAGCTTGTAACGTTGATTTACCTAGTCCTCATATCCACATGTTGAGATGCCAACAAAATGATCAATCAAGGGAGGCGAGGTTGAAGAGACCAATAGTAGCCGACCTCTCTGAGATAGGAATTACTGAAAAACACCGTACAAATGTAATAGACGACCATCTTTCGATTGAGGACAAAGAGGCAGATCCACATCCTTATCCTAGAATCCTGGTGGTTTCAATACCCATAGCAGGAGTCGTCATTCCCAAGGTTTTAGTTGATACAAGGAGTTCTCTCAACATACTCTATACCAACACACTGGAATGGATGGGTATTCCACTAAATTTTTTACAACTGTACCCAAACGTGGTTTTAGGACTCAATGGGGCTCTTACACAATCAAAAGGGTTGATCAAGCTCTCTGTTGAAGTCGATGAAGCTACACGTCAAACTAAGTTGAACGCTGAGTTAGTAGTATTTGATTCCAATTCACCCTATGATGCCATCATGGGGTAGCCCCTGCTATTTAAAAATTGTATCCATATACACTCGCTCAAATTTTTCATGACTCATGGTGTAGGTCAAATTAAGGGAAAGAATGACATCGTTGAGAAATGCTAGATGAAGATCTGCCCAGCAAAGAAAGATGCATATATTCTCCCAGGAGTTTATATGCCATAGTTGATTAAATCCAACTTTAGCTCATTAGACCCACGTCTAAGGGTTAAGGGGAAATAACTTGTGGAAGTGATGGACAAAATAGTGGTTGGATGAGGTGATCCACCAAGGGAGCTCAGAATAGGTCACGAACTTCGACCACCCATCCGAGGTCTGATAGTAGAATTCCTCCAACGGGATTTTGATGTTTTTTGCTTGGGATCACGCAGATATGAAAGGGATCAACCTCGAAGTCATTTGCCA
Source organism: Fraxinus anomala (assembly GCA_903798345.1). Classification (NCBI taxonomy): domain Eukaryota; kingdom Viridiplantae; phylum Streptophyta; class Magnoliopsida; order Lamiales; family Oleaceae; genus Fraxinus; species Fraxinus anomala. The sequence continues at coordinate 15,150 of CAIGRN010058683.1, forward strand.
TAGTTTGGGTATCGACCATCTGGTGCAACCTAGGCAGCAACGATGTCGACCGTTAAATCCAGAGAGGTATAAGGTTATAAATAAAGAGGTGCAAAAGATACTTTGCAATGGGTTCATCCGTGAAGCAAAATATCCTAAATGGATTGCCAACTTAGTTCTTGTGAAGAAAAATAATGGAGATTGAAAAATGTGCATAGATTTCACCGACCTCAACAAAGCATGTCCTATAGATAGATTTCCTCTACCAAGGAAGGATAGACCAGATGGTTGACGCAATGGTAGGACATGAGTTACTCTCAACTTCATGGACGCATACTCAGGTTATAATCAAATCCCTATGTATGAGCCAGACCAAAAACATACTGCCTTCATTACTAACCGAGGTCCTTATTGTTATAAAATGATGTCTTTTGGCCTTAAAAATGCTAGAGCCACTTATCAACGTCTGGTCAATTCCATGTTCGCCAAGCAGATTAAAAAAACCATGGAAGTGTATGTTAATGATATGCTAGTCAAAAGTGCGGATGCCAGAGATCATCAACGACGCCTTGCTGAAATGTTTGAAATCTTGAGAAAGTATGAGATGAAGCGAATCTGCACAAATGCGCCTTCGGTGTGAGCTCTGAAAAGTTCCTAGGTTATCTCGTTAATCACCTAGAAATTAAGGTAAATTCGAAAAAAATACAGGACATCATTGAAATGCGAGCCCTAACAAGGCCTAAGGAGGTTCAAAGCTTAATTTGACAAATAGCTGCTCTCAGTCACTTTATGTCAAAATCAACTGATTGGTATAAAACATTCTTCAATGTCTAGGAGGAAGGAAGAAGTTTGAATAGACTCTTGAATGCCAACTCACCTTTGATGAACTAAAACAACAATTGGCACAGCCACCGATGTTTTCAAAACCAAGAGCAGGCTAAATGTTGATTTTATATCTTGCAGTATGTCTAAACATGCTATCAGTGCTGTCTTAGCTAGGGAGGAAGAATGAAAACAACATCTTGTTTACTACATTAGCAAAGCCCTCCATAAAGCCGAGCTCCGTTACTCTCCTTTAGAGAAATTGGCCTATGCCATTTTTATGGCAGCAAAGAAGTTGACACCGTACTTTCTGGAGCATCTTATTGAGATCTTAACTAACTATCCGTTAAGGTAAACCTTACAGAATCCTGATACTTTAGGTGGATGGTCAAGTAGGTAGTGGAGCTCAGACATTTCAACATAAGATAAAAGGTCAAGCATTGCTGATTTTGTTACGGAGTTCAGATCGGAACCACTAGGAGGACTCTCTCATGACGCTCCATGGGAGCTCTTCGTAGATGGATCCTTCACCCTATGAGGCCTACCAAACTAAGGAAGAAAGGATGAACGGCTATCTTCAAGTTGTTAGGCAAGAATTCCAAAATTTCCAAAATATTTTGGTCAAACAAATTTTCATAACTTAGAACGGTCATGCTGACGCTCTAGCTCAGTTAGCTACAAGTGAAGAAATAGAAAAATTTGACAGCATTCCCGTAGGAAGAATTCCTTATCCTGTCATTGAAAGACTAGAAGCTGTCTCCATGATAATCGATCACAAGCCTACATAGATGAATGAAATAAGTTCATATCTAAAGACGGGGATATGTCCTGAAGATCCCATTGAAGTAAGAAGACTCCGAATGAGGTAAGTAAGGTACACATTAATTGACAATATGCTCTACAAGCAGGGATATTCGATACTTTTGTTAAGATTCTTGAATGAAGAAGAAACACTTTATGCTTTACAAGAAGTACATGAAGGAGTATGTAGAAATCATTTCAGAGGATAAATGTTGGCTCAAAAAATCACACGTCAAGGATATTTCTAGCCAACTATGAAACGGGATGCATTAGAATTTGTGAGAAGGTGTGATAAATGTCAACGATTCGCACCCACCATTAAATTCCCGTCAGAAGAGCTGAACTTCGTAATGACCCCATGGCTGTTTTCCAAATGGGAGTTGATCTGATTGGCCCCATGCCTTCCGAAAAAGATGGAACAAAGTTCGGAATTATTGTAGTCGATTACTTTACTAAGTGGGTAGAAGTTGAACCACTTGCTAAGATTACCGAACAAAAGATCACTGATTTCATATGAAAGTCCATTGTGTGTAGGTTTGGAATACCTCATTCCATTGTAACAGACAACATAAAGCAATTTGACAAATACTCGCTTTGCAAATTTTTTCGAGGGACTTGCCATACGAAAATATTTCTCCATGTCAAACCATCCTCAAACTAATGGTGAAGTTGAAGCAATCAATAAGATCATCAAGCATACCCTAAAGGCAAAACTCGACGCTCTTAAGGGTGGATGGGCTGAGGAACTCCCAGTGTACTATGGTCTTGTCGTACTATGCCTAAGAATAGTACTGGGAAAACTCCTTTCTCTTTGGCTTTTGGGGTGGAAGCTGTGATCCTATTGGAGGTAGGGATTCCTTCTATTCGAACAGCAATGTACAAAGAGGATGAGAATGAGAAAGCTTTACGTGGAGAATTGGACCTAATAGAGGAAAAGAGGAATGAGGTTGAAATCAGGAATGTTGTATACAAACAACGCAACGCAAAATACTATAATCAGAAGGTAAGAAAATGAGTATTTGAGGTCGGTATCCTGGTACTAAGGAAAAGTTTCCTTGCCATTAGAGAATCTAGCTTTCGATCTCTAGAACCTAATTGGGAAGGCCTATACACAGTAACTAGAGTACTACTCAAGGGGGCCTACGAGCTGAAAGACATGAATGGCAGACCTTTGCTGCACCATTGGAATGCAGAACACCTCAATAAGTATTACCAGTAGGAAGTGAATGTATTTTGTATTGCAAATTTATAATAAAATTGTGTGTTTTATCAGAAAAATCAGGCCTCTGTTGCACCCTCGTTAGCAAGCCGAACTAAGGTCGCATGTGTAGCAACACTTAAACAAATTTCCTATCAATGAAATCACAGAAGTCTTGCTCATTAACTAGTCGAACTAAGGTTGCATGTAGTGCAACACTTAGACAAATTTCCTATCAAGAAAATCACATAAACTTTGTTCGTTAGCAAGTCGAACTAAGGTTGCATGTACTGCAACACTTAGATAAATTTCCTATCAAGGAAATCACAAAGCATTGCTCATTAGCAAGACGAACTAAAGTTGCATATGTTACAACACTTAGACAAATTTCGTATCAAGGAAATTACAGAGCCTTGCTCGTTAGCAGGACGAACTAAGGTTGCATGTCCTGCAACACTTAGACAAATTTCTATTACAAAAGCAAACAACATTTTGCGCAAAATAAAGATGAACTAACATTAATTCATTAATAAAATAAAATAAGAACTTGGACATCATTCATTTAGCAATGTTAGACAAAAAGTGTTAAGTAAATCCTAGGGAAGAGGTGGATCTTGTGGAGCTTGGACATAATCTTCAAGGTTTCATCAGTAGGGATGATGCGAACTCTAGCTGCTTCAGACAATCTTTGGAACTCATTCTTCTACTCCTCCAGAGATTCTACTAGGAATGTCGTATCAAAATATGGCATCTCCCTGCTAATATGCTTCACGAGCTCTTCCAAGGCCACAACATAGGCGTCCTGAGCTAAAGTATCAAACTCAGGAGATGTCTTTCAAACTTCCAGTGCTTTAGAAGCTTTAGCTTCAGCTTCTTCGACCCTTCTGATAGCTTCATCAGCCCGAACTCGCTCCTCATTAGCTTGAGTTTTCTCTTCCTCAGCCCCCCTCCCCCCCAAAAAAAAATTTGCAGAGCCTTGTTGTCATCTATAAGTCTCAATTCCAAGGCTGATTTTGCTTCCAGCTCCACTCCCATCTTTTTCAAATAAGCCTAAGGCTTGGTTCTTCACCTCAAGCATTTTATCCAGTTCGGCCTTGACCTGAGAAAAAAAAAGCAGTGTTAGTTAAAAAAAAAAATATATATATATATATATATAATAGTAAAAAATTTAAGCTCGAGCGTCTGTCACAAACATCATATACAAGATGAATATGTGGCTGTGGAGTTGAGCTGAGATAATTACCTCACCCACAAGCATCTCAACTAGGAATTGTCTCTCCCTCTCGTTCCAGCTCCTAGTGAGAAGGTTGAAAGACTCTCTGAGAGGAGGGGGAAGTGCTGCTGTAGATTCTCTTGATGGGGATGGAGATTTTAAAAAATTCAGAAATATGTCAGGTCGGTGGCCTACTAAATTTTCAACGTTTGGCCTTTGCAAATCCGAGCATCTTTCCTAAGACCTCGAGGAGCTAGTTCCTGCAATTTTCAATGTTTTGCCTTTTCAACCTCTCGAAAGAGGTTGGAATCAGATATTACGAACTTACAGTACCTCTGTTTCTTTGGAAGAGCTCTTATAACGTTAGCTTGCTCTTGGATTGTCGAGATCAAAGGTCTTCTCGTAGCGAGCAAGTCAGGCTAAATAAGTTAAGGATATGCTTATAAAACAAGTGCAGAAAAATACAAAGATTATGTTCACTTACATAATAGGTGATAGAAAGTAGAAACTACGTCCTCCATGTTCACCTCGGCATGGTGGAGTTGTCACTCTCCCAAAACATAAAAGAACTCATCTTTCCATTTCTTTATTGAGGAAGGAGTATCTAATACTAAAAGATCACTCGTCCTAGGTATAACACTGGCATACCACCAGGCAGTGTTCTTCCCGTCCTCCTTAAAGGTGAAGAGGGAGTTAAATTGTGCCACAGCCAGTGTTCTTCCCGTCCTCCTTAAAGGTAAAGAGGGAGTTAAATTGTGCCACACTCAATTCGAGATGACCTAACTTACTCCACAAAATTAAAGTCGCAACTAGTGTTCTCCAACCATTGGGGCACAACTGGGTAAGAGCTATTCCAAAAAAAAAAAAAAAGAAACCTACGGATAATTCTAGGAAATAGAAGCCCTAACCCAGCATTCAGGATGGCAGAATTTAAAGCCACACATTTTACTGGTGGAGCGTTAGCTCGGTCAGACGAGGTGAGAATTACTAACTATCGAGCTGAGAATACTACATTTTGCCTGTAAGCTCACCAGCTTATCCCCCATCACCACTGGCCATTATGAATCTGTCCCCCACTCCTGTGAACTTCCCTCATCCCCCTCATGAGACCCGGCCTCTTCCCTCTCAGTATTTTGTTCCATATTACTACGATGACCTAAATCTTCTGAGTAAATTGTAGAGATTAGGACTTGAGTTAATATCTCTTGAGAGTATAAACTCACAGAAGATGTGGATGTGGATGATACTACTTCTTGTTGGTTATCCCAGGAATGAACCCTAAATTCATCCGAACTCATGCAAATGACTGAGGTGAAAATGCAATAAAAAGAAAGGTATTTTCTGTTGAAGGAAATACCTGAGAACGGAAGACCTCACTCAGAAAATAAATGAAAAATCAACGGAAATTTGAAGAAGTTTTTTTAACTTCTTTGAAAGAAAAATTGAGAGCAAAAAAGTATAAAAATGAAAGGTAAAGCCATATTTAAAAAGAAGGAAGATGAAAGGGCAGAATCTAGATCGTTGGATAAAAAAATGGAGGGACAATAAATGGCCAAATTTCACCACTTCAAAACTGTGTTGTTTGATGAAAGCTTCCGAAAGAAGTTACTGAAGATGTATGACAGCTCATCGAATCAGATTGTAACACCTGTCCAACCATTCGTTGCTGTAAAAATGGTGAATATGGAAAAATGAGCCAACCATGTTCAAGGTCAATCCATCACCAAAGCGAACACCGACCTGGGGGATAACTGTTGACATCCGACCTACGACCTAATTAAGTCTGTTTGTTATATGCACTTGACTCATGTTAAATTAAGGTCGGATCTGAAATGTTAGCTCGTACTTATGACCGCTGTGATTTGAAGGGACATAATGATTGTAGATTCCTTAGACACTGTTAAAACATTTAATCAATTCATGACATTCAGAAGGACTTACGTCAGCGCTCACCTATTCCACCAATTATATATTATAGTTTTGTTCTCTAACCAGTTCATTAATTGCTGGGGACCCCATTTAAGGTTAGCTTCATTATAGCTTGAGGGAGCCAACCTCATCAACCAATGGGAATATACTTTCCCAGTTCGATAATGTATGTTGATTTGACAACAACCAATTAGAACTTAAGCCACTGGCACAGGTTCTTAGCTTGGCACAGTTGTTGACAAAACAAGAATACGAAAGATACATGCTCATCATTTCCTATAAAAAGGAGGATAGTATCCTTAAGGAGAATGAGGGAAGCCCAACAACTTCATATTTCAAATATCTCCTTTGATAAAAGCACTTGTGATATGCAAGTAATTAAAAAAAAATCTTTATTTATACTTGAAGTTGGTTTGAATTTTGGTTATACAATTTCCTACGTCAACAAATTATACATCAAGGTGTCCCTAAAATATACAATCCAACCACACCAAAGAAAGTAAAAACTATGCTTAAAGGAGAAGGGAAAAAGGCAATAAGCTGGATTACATTTGGCAGTACAAAATGTTCATAAAAAATAAGAAACCAGACAACCATATAATGAATGAGAATCATAAGACTTGAGAAACAAACAAGCAAAAACAGATATTATTGGAAGTTAAACCAATTACATTGGCAAAGAAAACACAATGCTTGAGCTGAAAATTCAGGACAGTAGGCAATGAGTGCAACTTAATGCTTCGGGTAGCATTAACTCAAATAACACATGCTTCGCAAAGATATCGATTGTCTCCTTCAAGCTCATCTGTGCTAGGCAAGTCGTCCAATCTCTCATCCAGACTCTTCAAACTCTTAACATTCAACTCCAGTTCATATAAATCTTCTATTTTTGGTGAAGCTTCAGACTCATTTTCACATTTTGAACAACTATAAAATAAGGAAAGCATGTAGTCATTAAATGATCGAAACAATATATAGTATTCAGGCAAGCAGAGAGAGAGAGAGAGAGAGAGAAGAAGAGCTAAATATAGCAACCATTAGCAAATGAACAAAGGGGAGAACTATTAATTTCATAAGCATGCCAATTAAGTATATCTGCAATGTAAGAATTTTCTCCAGATATAAAAAGAAAGCACAAAAATATAAAGTATAACACAAAATTGGGGAAAGTTCTAAACTGCGTGCAACTACGTCATGGTTAAGGCAATTGACCAAAGGCACCATTACGTAGAAGTTCGTCTCGTGCTAAAAATTTTGCATATTTGTATGTATGTGTTGCCTCAAATAAAAGGAATAGAAGAGAAACACTACCATGAAATATAGTTTACAAATTAAACAAAATAAGAATTTATAATTCCAACTATGTCAGAAAGATTTAAGATTTATAAAGAACCTAGCGGAAGTAATTTTTGTAAACGGACCAATGTCCCCTTCCAATCCTATTATTAACAAATAATATATAATTCATCCACATTCTAACAGTAGCAGCACAATTGCTCAATAATTCCCATGAAATAAGATTATTAACAATGAACAAGAAAAGCAAAACAAGATCTAGGGCATAAATTGTAAACATAAATGGGTTCATATTCAGTCAATCACCGTATTATTCTCAACTTCATAATCTATTTTCATTCTAGAAAAATGTTGAGCAAGAAGGAACAGAAACCACAAACACTTACAAAATGATATCCATTTGTGAAGCCATGTGGGACAATTCTTCATGTATGAGAAACCAATTGATGTTCATAAAGTATCCACATAATGAACAAGAAAAATGGAAGAAATAGTATGAAGTTAATCAAGAAAAAAAACCAATGAAGAAAATGGATTGAGAGCTAATCTAACTAGATAAAGATGCAACTCAAGCAGAAATCGAAAGCATAATAGCTAACACGCGACTACAAACGGACAATTTACGATCGGCGACGATGATTTGGGTGGTTGGAGGGAGAGCAGCTGACGACAAGAGATCCAAAATTGATTCTAGAGAGAACGGAGAAATATATAAAAGTGGGTTAGACTTCAATTATACGGGTTGGGTCAAATGGTTTGGGGGTTACTTTTGAGTTTGGGCAAGTTTCATTATTCACTTTGACCAAAAAAATTTGTCATTCACTACAATAACCTAAATATGCGTAAAAGACAAAAATACCCTTAAAATACTATACAATTACAAAAATATGATATTGTTTAAAACACAATAATACCATTATCAAGTTATAAAGAATCCAAACATTCTCAATTAGAATTTCAAAACCAAATCACTTTCTTTTATCTGTTTACTTCAACATAGATAAAAATTGCTTCAAACTTGAAAACAAATAAATTTATCAAACACTTAACAAGGAAATATTATTCATAGCCATCAGTGGAATCGGTAAGTATATATTTACGTATTTTAAAATTCATTTTGGTTAAATTAGTACATTATTTTAATCTCTAAATCTTATTTCAACATAGGTAGATAAAAATTTTACGATCTTAAATGGAAATATAATCTTTTTTAGCAAAAACGAGAAAAAAATTCATTTGAATGTATAATTTCAGACAAATTTACGATCATCTAAAAACAGTGAACCTAGAAGGCCCGGTTGCCTGGGCCGTCCGGGGGGCCCGGACGTCTGGACCGGCCTCAGAAGGTTTTTTTTTCCTTCCTACTAGACCCTTATTTATTAATGTAATTATTTTCTGATATTAAAATTCATAATGCAGATATAGCATCATCAGCATGTGTCCCAATTTGTTAATTCAGTGAATTTCGAACGAACGAAAGTAATCACTAGGAATGGAAATGGCCGAGTGAAGAAAATGAGGTTGATGCAATTTTGATAACAAGGAATACATCATTTACAGAAATGTGCCACGAAATACAAAACATACTTAACATCGATTCTTCTCAGTATGATATGGAATTGAGATTTTTATTTCACAAGTATTCAACCATTCCGATT
>CAIGRN010058688.1:0-11089 GCA_903798345.1 Fraxinus anomala
TTTTTCAAAGTTTTTACGGGGTCAGGGAACTTAAAAATTGCCCCCATTAGTTACTTAATTTCGAAAATTGGTATCACATCAATCACTATGTAAACGACACTTGCAACATTGAAAGGATTTGACGATATGTCTAACGGTACGACTTACGTGACACTCATTTGGAAACTATAAATCAGATTTTTACATAAATCATATTATAATTAATTAAAAACTATAATAATCTAGCTCATAAAGTACGGGAAATTCAGATTTCGAAATACTCTACATTTCTATAAAACCACGCATTCAACAGTCATTAAAAAAATACCCAAATATGTATTCGTCGATATATGAATTAAAAAAGTCACATACCTGTAGACTCATACTCATACTCAACGTCATCAAATCATTCCAATTTTGCAAGCGTCATTTACGGAGTGAAGGATAAGGTCTAATTTTCAAAATTAAATGATTAATTGGGACAATTTTTAAGTTGAGTGACCATTTAGGGAACTAAACCGCCAAATTTAAAGCATAAATTTTATAGAAGTAAGTGGTGTAATATTTAAAGAAGCAAAATTTCCAATCCAGAGACTAAAGTCATCGTTGCACCACCGTCCTTGGTGTAGGAAGCCGCCTCAGAAAAGGATAAATTTGGTAGGGGAAGGTCGAGTTCAAGTTGACGAGTGGGTGAAGGCAATAGTAGTGTTATAGGGTACTGAGTTGTGTTTTCATTTGCATGTCCTACAAATTATATTTTTCCCTTAGATTTATCAATAATAATAACACGTTCACACTTTTTATGCTAATTTTACTTTCACTTTATTAATATAATAGTTCACGTCATTTAAAAATTTAACATTTTTATGGCATTTTCAAAAAAAATAATTAAAATCACGTGCAATACACGTTGACTACTATTATTATGCACAAATAAATTCAAGCATTAGTGGATTGATGTATTTGTTATCTACATGAATCATTATAGGAAGAAAAATGTCATAATGATCGTTACACGTACTAGACTAGATACATGTTATATATATAGTCTTACCTGGTATTAATATTTTTGAGTTTCTTGGGGATTTGGGGTGTGAGCTACAATTTTTTTTAGAGTAAAATATGTCTTTGATCCGCCTATGTTTTTAAATTTTTCTCCATATATCTTTAGTTTTCTAACTTCTTAATATATTTCTTTTCTTTTTCTGAAGAAAGATCATGTGAGCAAATCAGGAAATTGGTTTCAATTCTCAACATGCACTTATGTTCATAATAGAAAAACAGAAAGAATTCAGAAGAACCCACAATTCAATTAGGATCCGTTTGATTGTAAGAATGAAATTTGGATGGAAAAAAAATGAATTTCAGGGAATTGAATTGCCTAGAACTTGTTTTATTGAGAATTGTCAATTAATTGTGTTTGATTGATATAATTTTTCACCTGAAAAATATTGAAATTTTAGATTTTTTGGTGTCCGTTTGACTTTGTTTTTCATGTAAATTGTTCATTAGAGTGATAACTTTTATTACAATTGGGAATATAATTTGTTTAAAAAAAAAAATTGCCTAGAAAACCAAAAACCGCCAAATCCATGAGAAAACCAATTCAAGGAAAATGTGGAAAATTTGGTCACGTGATGTATAAGTTAGAAAACCAATTGTCTAGAAAAATTTTCCTATCAAACAGCCTAAAATGTGAAAAATAAAAAATAATTTCCAACTTCCATGAAAAATTCTTTCTATCAAGTAGGGTCTTAGTTCTCCTATGGCTTCTACACCATGGAAATTTGGTGAAGAAGAAGCCATATATTTGTTGAAGGACCACTAATTTTTTCTATATAGTGGAAGTGAAAAGAGAAAACGAAACACAAAAACATCTTAATTTATATTTTGAATTTAATTTTTTATTTATCAAAATATAATTTATACAGAAAATAATAGAATTTGTATGCCATGAGAATTTGCTAGAATATTATGATATTGGTTGGGAACTCCATTTGGAATTTACTCTTTTTAGCCTGCAGGTAGATATTTGCTGGTTTATTTGCAAATATTATTTGTATTAAAACATGTATCAACTATTTAAATTAATCATATTCATTATTTATTATAAAAATATTTATTTGTTTTAATATTCATATTTTGACATGTAGCATTATAAATTCATGAAATTTTATTTTTTATACATTTTAAGTTATTTTTATATTAAATATTGTGTTATAATCTAAACATTTAAATATTTCTAACTTTAGCACAAAATAAACTCCACTGCCACCAACTTTCATTTTCCCTTTCCTTTTTTGTGTGGATTGAATTGATCGTGTTGAATAATTAGGTATTATTTAAGGTTTGTTTGATTGTCAAAGGTGAAAAAGCTTTTCAAATATTTCATATATTTTAGCGTATAGTTCAATACTTCGAGAATGACATTCCTTTGTGTGGCTGGCATTCGAGGAATCACTTGACACTCCATACAGAACAAGCAAGTCAAAGAAATCCGCGCAGGGACCTCAATTCTCATTAACACTAAGGGGTGGACATTTTTCCACATAACCACTCGAATAGGGTCGAGGATGGACCTCGGCTAGTTAGAATTGGTTCAAATTTAACTGATTTTTTATTATTAGAACTAAAAGTCAAATGATTGTGATCAAATTGTAATTCTAGCCATGAAACCAAATTTAATGTAATTATAATTTTTTTATAATCCCTTAATTAAAATCAATTACTAAATTAATTTGTAATAATTATTTTCTCTCTACTAAATTAATACTCTTTTTAAGGATACATGCAAGATTTCATTGAGCTCTATCACAAGTGAATTGAAATACAATCGACATAGTTATGAGAAATCGAGCTAGTAATAACAAAGTAAGCTAACTAAAAGACCGCTTTATTCCCCAAACGAGATATAAAATGACATAGACAAAGCCAACATCGAATAAAAAAGCTAAGAACATATTCAAGAGACTCTTCATTATTAAATTTTGCAATTTAAAAAATATTTATAAATTTAGAATAAAATCTTTTAAGTATTTCAACGGGCTCCTTATATTTAACATTTAATTTTACTACCAAAAAATATTTATCGTTTTTCCTTATCTTTTATTTTCACTAACTTCCCTTCAAATTATTGCGTTATATTTTTCATTAAAAATTAAAATATTTTGAATGTATTTAATTATAAAGAGTGAGTTGTCTATTTTAAAATATTAATTTAAAGAATCTCTTGAAATATAATTTTATCCAGGAAACTCCGCATTTTGACTCTTCATTTTACTTTTCTCAAAAAACATTTATTAATTTCTCCTTTTATTTTATTTAACATAATTTTTTATATGTCAATTGATCAATCAATTTAAATGTAATTTAAATAGTTTAAGAAATAGAATATCGAAATATGTAATTTATTAAATATAATCATTATACATTAAAAATAGAGAGTGATTTTGACTCGCTAAATTTGGAGAGTCAATTCCATCTCTATTTTAAAAAGTTAAAATAGAGTATTTCTTGAAACTTATTTTTAAGTATCGTCTCTCTAAAATAAAAAGGCATTTTTTGTTTAAAAAATCTCTTGAAAATGCTCTAGTAGATGTCAGCATTGGTTGCCGACTTTGATATAGAATTTAGGCCGTGGGCAATTAACTGAGCACCGTTCTCTACTTCGTCCACCTGAAATCCCATTTGCAAAGGATTTCACCATCTTGGGATCGCATAGGTCCTAACTTGCCTCGCACTTGCTGCCACCACTGAGCTAGAGTGATCTCGAACGATGGCCTGTAGTTTCTGAAACCTTCCCGAGCCCGCACATCGACATCAATGTTCAACTTCAACCGACCTACACTTGGTTCGCTGTATGTTGCACTAGCCTACGGAGCCCCCACCTTCCATTGTATGACCGCAGAAAAGCATTAAAGTAAAATCAGAAAATTTACATAACACGTTCGACTTTATATTTTTTTTAAAGTCGAACGTGTTGTTTGATTTCATTCTTGCATACAAAATTGTTTCACATTAATATAATTTTAATCAATATAAAGTTCAATCAATACTTTTTTTTGAATATAAAACCACAAACATCCCTTAAGAATCCATAATAAATACAAGGACTTTGTCCAGACTCTCATCTAGGTCAGCACTTACGTATAATGATTTGGGTACGCACGAGACTTGCATCTCATTAAACAGTTTTACGACTTTCTGTATATTTATCATGGCCACCAGGAAAAACTAAAGAGATGACAGCCACAGGCTGATTCCACCATGGTGACCGTTGACTTTAACAATTTATCTGGAGAAGTTCTTGGCCCATATTAATAAAGTTTAATTTTGCTTTTCATTTCTCTTTATATTGTGCGTCTTCCCTTCTCTTTGCTTTTCACTAGAAGAATTGAACATAATTAAATGGGTAAGTTTTTGGCTGACTAGCTATTATGTTTGACCAACTTCCTGGATATATATAATAATATTTATAGTCCATTGACACGATTTCTGCTTTTACTTCTACTTTTTATAGAAAATGTTTCCGAAGAAGCTACGTTAGATCGGTTTTCTTTAAAAATTCTTCGAGTTAGATAAAGCAAATGCGGAGAATTATCCATATATGTTCAAAATTCGATTTTAATCTCAAAAACAATTTTAACTTTTCAAAATTCTTACCAAACGGGTCTTAATCAACTTGTGTTGTCCCAATTCGCTAGAGCACGGATTAGGTAATAAATGAACATGTTTTAGGTTGACTTTCATTCACATAAGCAAATAGAATTATCGGTTTTTGCTACACGGATGAAGTGTCACTATATACTTCAAAAAAGAAAAGTAAGAAAGGAGATAATGAAATTAAATCCTTGGTCAATATTGCAAGGGAGCCAAAATAAATAGATGCATGGAGCAGCCAAATTTGAAAATAATTCACATTATCATGCCAGTTGTACAACTTCCGTAGTATATTAAGCACGAGTTTTTCTTTTCTCTCACGTGTTATAATTACTCATCTTAAGCGGACTCAAAGCAATTTTATAGTCTTATTCAAATTTATATTAGTAACTGTTTTATCATTATAATTAGTAGGTTGCTTCAAAATGATAACCAATGATGTAGTTAAACACAATTTCGTGATAGTTTCTACTTCTTTTGTTTTCTGTAAAAGCAATGTGAGGGTTCGTATCAACTTTTTCTAAAAGTTCATTTAGCAAGACATTTGTTTCTTGTAAAAGAAATTTTTCAAGAAACCGTTTTAGTCTAATTTCTTTTAAAAGCTCATTTAATCACACAAAACACTTTTAAAAAACTATTCAAACATGTTCAAAGCAAATTCTTAATATCAAAAATGACTCTTGACTTTTCAAAAGTCCTGTCAAATGACCCTAAAATATTTGATAATTAATAAAGTAATATCTGACTTTTAAAGCCACGCCAAATAGGGTTTACATATCTTTTAAATAGCGTATAGAAAATGTAATTTTAAATGTGATGTTATTTGAAGTGTATCGTGTGATGTGTTGTTATCAGCTATTCTAAGGTGAATCTGATATAGTACGTGTCGAAATATAAAGTGGGAGACAATAAATGGAACAAAAATTCGGGAATAGCAGATCGCAACTCGTTTGATGAAGTGAACAAAACAATATTACATAGTATTAGAAAAGAAATACAAAATAAAAATTTATTTATTTTCCTGTATAGTCCTGTCTCATACTTTACTCAAACATGTCCTCCAGAATAAAAATATTAAGAAAATTCAAAAAATATTATGAGTATTTGTCTTTTGTTTTTAGAGAGAGATTGTCAATTATTTTAGAGAGAGAAAGTCAAAAGCATGCTGCACACAGTAAGTAGACACACACTTGGAACAATTTTTATTTCTATATTAGAAAAGTCAAAGTCAAAACTTTCAAAGATAAACAAGTAAAAAAGGACTTCTCTCTAAAAAAACACATATTACACACACAATTTCCATGGTTTGACTTTCCCTTATGAATCTGTCTCATTTGTTCATATAAAATCAATCCCTCCCAAGCCCCAACTCTTTAACATCTTCAAACCAATCCACAAACCTCAACAGCTTCACCATCTTCTTTGCAAAAACTTCAAAATCTTGATCTTTACAACTAGTTTCAAATGGATCAAATTGAAGTTCCTCCATATTTTCTTTGCCCCATCACTCTTGAGATCATGAAAGACCCTGTGACGGTCTCAACGGGCATAACATATGATCGAGAAAGTATAGAGCAATGGTTGTTTTCTCGGAATAATAGTACCTGCCCGGTTACGAAACAAGTTATTTCGGATTCAGAATTGGCTCCAAACATCACTGTTCGACGACTTATTCAATCGTGGTGTGTCCTCCATGCGTCCCATGGCATCGAAAGATACCCTACGCCGAAGGCGCCCATCAGCAAACCGCAACTCCTGAAGATTTTCAAAGATGCTAAATCTTCACAGATGCAAATGAAATGTCTCCAGAGATTGAAATCCATAGCTTTTGAAAATGAAACAAATAAAAGATGCATGGAGAAAGCAGGAACTGCAGAATTCTTAGCTTCATTGATTGTTAAGAAAATCATGGAAGAATCTTCAATTGAAGAATCAGAAGATTTATCTGAATTGACAAGAATTACTGATGAAGCTTTAAGCATTCTTGTTCATCTCCAATTATCCGAATCTGGTCTTAAGTCCCTTTTAAGTAACAACAGCGATCAACTCATCGAGTCCTTAACGCATATCATTCAGAGTGGGAGCTATAAATCTCGAGCTTATGCTGTTATGTTACTGAAATCCATGTTTGAAGTAGTTGAAGATCCAACACTGTTGACCATCCTAAAACCCGGATTCTTCATCGAATTAGTCCAAATCTTGAAAGATCAGATTTCTCAAAAGGCCTCAAAATCCTCTCTGAAAATTCTTACTATTGTCTGTCCATGGGGAAGAAACAAGATCAAAGCGGTGGAAGCAGGAGCAGTGTCTTCATTAATCGACCTTTTACTTGACACTAAAGACAAAAGGGCTTGTGAAATGATGCTAACGATGTTGGATTTTCTATGCCAATGTGCAGAAGGAAGAGCAGAATTATTAAAGCACAGGGCAGGATTGGCCATTGTGTCAAAGAAAATACTCAGGGTTTCACAAGTTGCAAGTGAAAGGGGAGTTAGAATTTTACATTCGATTTCGAAATTCTCTGCAACTCATGCAGTTCTTCAAGAAATGTTGCAGATTGGTGCTGTGACAAAGCTATGCTTTGTGCTTCAAGTTAATTGTGGAACCAAAACAATACAGAGAGCTGGAGACATACTTAAATTGCACGCAAGATCATGGAAGAGCTCTCCATGTGTGCCCGTGTGTTAGGAAAATGTGTGTCCAGTTTGGCTTACAACGAAAATGGAATTGAGAAAATACAGCTAAAAATGGACACGAATATTTACGTGGCTCACCCAATTTAGGCTACATCCACGGGCAAGTATAGGAGGATTTCACTATAGTAGGAGAATTGCAATAACACTCTTTAAATACAAGGAGATAACAACAATTAATCGTTCTTGTAATGGAAGAAACTAAGTAGAAAACATTCAGGAGAAAACAATATTTTTCTCTCTACAATTTTATGTATCTCTCTACTCACTATTTTCTCTCTACTCACTTCTTCTCTACAATTGTTGCTACTCCACTGCAATGCATTTTTTCTTTCAGCTTCATCCCGTATTTATAGTGAATTTGGTCACCTACCATATTAATTTTGCTTAAAAAAGGCCAACAATAGCAGCTGATTTTCTCTCTTGAATTACGGCTGCTGATTGAGAAAATCTTCACCAAATGCAATTTTCTCAATTTAACATTTAATGGGAAGGTGGCCATGAAGAGAAAAATTTGTAAGCAAAAATACATGAACAGCTAACTGAATTAGAAGAAGTAAACAAAAAATATTGCAGTTGACAGAAATTAAAATGGACGTCTTAAAATGGACGTCTTGGAGCCGGGACCTGTGTTCAACACAGTGTCCTTAAAACAATATTCGCCCCCTCACTGAACTTATCCAATCTTGACCCTTTTTCTGGACATTGAATTCATATATGATACATGTTTTTATCACTAGATCATTAAGAAGCATACATGATATACCCAGTTCATAAACAAACAACATAAACCCAAAATCATTTTCATAGAAAGTCAGAAACCACAACGTCGGGCAGGGACAACACAAATCAGATTAACTTATTCAACGTGACGCTATACATCTGTTTTTCCATTTTTGAAAACTAGAAATAAAACTTTGAGGCCCCTTTAATTGTTGGGCCCGAGGCATGGGCCTCATATGCCTCTATACAAGATCGGGCCTAGTTACATATCATCATCACATTTCACATGTATCACATGATCTATATATAAAGTGAACAATACATCAAAACCATCGTCGTAAAAGAAAAACAAGTGTCGTTAGGAAAAGAAAGGTTGCTGGAAAGAGGCAAAAAAGTTGCAACGTCCACCATCGAAAAAGGGGAAAAAAAAAACTTGACGGTTGAGGTGATAACAGAAAATTGTTTTAGTTCAAAAAACATTTCAAAGTGGTTATTTATGTAACTTTACTTAGGGCTGCCATCTAAGTCAATAAAAAAAAATTCAAAATTGTGGTGTAACAAATAAATTTTATGATGATAATATAATTAAGTCTCGTAACATGAGAATAATTTTTATGAATCATGGATGCTTTTATTAAAGCTATATTTATATTATTTCAGTTATGCCTTTTACAGTTCTGAATTAATCGAATGCAACAAAGTTTATATATTTGGATACTTAGAAGATATTAATGAACTGTAATAATGTGATACATTTAATATAAATAATTAGATTATTGCAACTGATTCATGTACCAGGCACGTAAATGTATTTCTTAAGGAGAATTATTTAATAATTGTTAGACAAATGAATTAGATTGTATTCAGTATTTATGTTTGGAAGAACCTATAAATTCTTACGTGCTCCTACGCATTTCCTAGAAGCAAATTCAAGATATTAATGGCCAAAGTTAATTTCCTAAATGAACTTTTTTCAAAGTTTTTACGGGGTCAGCGAACTTAAAAATTGCCCCCATTAGTTACTTAATTTCGAAAATTGGTATCACATCAATCACTATGTAAACGACACTTGCAACATTGAAAGGATTTGACGATATGTCTAACGGTACGACTTACGTGGCACGCATTTGGAAACTATAAATCAGATTTTTACATAAATCATATTATAATTAGTTAAAAACTATAATAATCTAGCTCATAAAGTACGTGAAATTCAGATTTCGAAATACTCTACATTTGGATAAAACAACGCATTCAACATTCATTAAAAAAATTACCCAAATATGTATTGGTCGATTCATGAATTAAAAAAAGTCACATACCTGTGGATTCATACTCAACGTCATCAAATCATTCCAATTTTGCAAGCGTCATTTACGCAGTGAAGGATAAGGTACCAATTTTCAAAATTAAATGATTAATTGGGACGATTTTTAAGTTGAGTGACTATTTAGGGAACTAACCCGCCAAACTTAAAGCATAAATTTTATAGAAGTAAGTGGTGTAATATTTAAAGAAGCAAAATTTCCAATCCAGAGACTAAAGTCATCGTTGCACCACCGTCCTTGGTGGGGGAAGGTCGAGTTCAAGTTGACGAGTGGGTGAAGGCAATAGTAGTGTTGTAGGGTACTGAGTTGTGTTTTCATTTGCATGTCCTACAAATTATATTTTTCCCTTAGATTTATCAATAATAATAACACGTTCACACTTTTTATGCTAATTTTACTTTCACTTTATTAATATAATAGTTCACATCATTTAAAAATTTAACATTTTTATGGCATTTTAAAAAAATTAATTAAAATCACGTGCAATACACGTCGACTACTATTAGTATGCACAAATAAATTCATGCATTAGTGGATTGATGTATTTGTTATCTACATGAATCATTATAGGAAGAAAAATGTCATAATGATCGTTACACGTACTAGACTAGATACATGTTATATATAGTCATGCCTGGTATTAATATTTTTGAGTTTCTTGGGGATTTGGGGTGTGAGCTACAATTTTTTTTAGAGTAAAATATATGTCTTTGATCCGCCTATGTTTTTTAATTTTTCTCCATATATCTTTAGTTTTCTAACTTCTTAATATATTTCCCTTTTTTTTTTCTGAAGAAAGATCATGTGAGCAAACCAGGAAATTGGTTTCAATTCTCAACATGCACTTATGTTCATAATAGAAAAACAGAAAGAATTCAGAAGAACCCACAATTCAATTAGGATCCGTTTGATTGTAAGAATGAAATTTGGATGGAAAGAAAATGAATTTCAGTGAATTGAATTGCCTAGAACTTGTTTTATTGAGAATTGTTAATTAATTGTATTTGATTGATATAATTTTTCACCTGAAAAATATTGAAATTTTAGATATTTTAATATTCGTTTGACTTTGTTTTTCATGTAAATGGTTCATTAAAGTGATAACTTTTATTACAACTGGGAATATAATTTGTTTAATAAAAAAAAAAAATTGCCTAGAAAACCAAAAACCGCCAAACCCATGAGAAAACCAATTCAAGGAAAATGTGGAAAATTGGGTCACGTGATGTATAAGTTAGAAAGCCAATTACCTGGAAAATTTTTCCTATCAAACAGCCTAAAATGTGAAAAATGAAAAATAATTTCCAACTTCCATGAAAAATTATTTCTATCAAACAGGATCTTAGTTCTCTTATGGCTTCTACACCATGGAAATTTGGTGAAGAAGAAGCCATATATTTGTTGAAGGACCACTAATTTTTTCTATATAGTGGAAGTGAAAAGAGAGAACGAAACACAAAAATATCTTAATTTATATTTGAATTTAATTTTTTATTTATCAAAATATAATTTATACAGAAAATAATAGAATTTGTATGTCATAAGAATTTGCTAGAATATTATGATATTGGTTGGGAACTCCATTTGGAATTTACTCATTTTAGCCTGCAGGTAGATATTTGCTGGTTTATTTGCAAATATTATTTGTATTAAAACATGTATCAACTATTTAAATTAATCATATTCATTATTTATTATAAAAATATT